>VYZX01013816.1:112160-186823 GCA_013401335.1 Brachypteracias leptosomus | reverse complement strand
CTATCATACCCTGTCTGCTTGCTTTTCCTGCTTATTCTTCTAAGAGTTTTACTGGCAAAGGAGTCGAGTGGAGATTGAAATGACTGAATTTCTTTATATTCTCTGCTAGGGAGGTTAGGAGGGATTTGGGAACTGTCCCAGCAGATGCTGCTGTTCAGAAAGAACCTGATGATACATGAGCACTTAGAGAGGAATCTTAAAGAGCTGCAGCTGCCATAGAGTAAATAGATGGTTTTGATCACTTCTAGAAGTTACTCTGCTAAAAATAGTGAACCTTAATGAATTGGTTCTTCGGACATCTCAAAGAATTGCTCTCTTTTTTTATTGTTAATTTTTTAGTAAACCAAGCTGGAGAGACAGCTCTGGACACAGCAAAAAGAGTGAAAGCTGTCCAGTGTGAGGAACTGGTAAGAACTGGGGTTGGGGGAAGGCAAGGGGAGGATGTTTACTTCTTTAGAGATGTGATCTACTTAAGATATCATTTCCACTGTATCTCAAACTTGGTATGGCTGTCAGCTGGCTGTGTGCTGGTCTGGTGGCCTTATCAGAGATGAATATTTTTAACTTCAAAACACAACAATCATTTTCTTTGTAGCAGTTTAAGTAAAAGATGTTTCTTCTGTTGAAAGTGCTCATTTATTTTAACCAGAGTATTTGAAGACCTCAGATATTGGATGGTCAGGTATCTGATTACCAACTAACTCATCATTCTAGACATCTGGGCTTCATCACCTCAAAAGTTCTTCTTGGACACATTTCTATCAGGAGTAAAAAACAACCACTGAAATATTAAATCTCTCAAGACCTTTTAGGTCTGGGTCTTTGTTTGACTTTTCCTGCTTTGACTTTTTCCAATTTATTTAATGGGACCAATAGTTCGGAGATGGTAAAAGTCTTCTTACAAGGAGAATTGAAACAACTTGAAATTAAATCTCCTCAAAGGAGAAAAGAAGCAAAAGTGTGATGTTTGGAAGTTAGGGTATAAAAAAAATGTAAACCACCAGCTTCAGTGGGACTTTGTCTCTCTACTGAACATGATCAGAGAAAAAACTTTCTGGAATTTTGAGAATATGTCAGTGATGTTAACAGATGACACTCAAGAAAATCACTGGAGTTCAAGAAATAAAGGTGTTAAAGGATTTTCCCAGATACTCTTCAGAAGCAGTTATCCAGGAATAAGGATTCTACATCAGACCAACAAGTTTGTTCTTAGCCTTCTGAGGTGCCTCTCACCACCGTGCATTTGGTAGGCAAGTGAATTAAGTACTATCAAAGGATTAAAAAGTCTTAACTAGCGTGGCAGTTTCACATTCAAGACAAAAACAGGAGGATTTACAGAACAGTTGCCACTTGCTGCGTAATTCTACTTCTCAGAACTTTTTTGCCTCATTTTAATGATCCAAGGAGGATATCTACTTTTTCTCTGCAGCCGGTAATTTTAAAAGCTTTCCTTTGACAATGGAAAGTTCTTGGCATGTATTGATAATTGCATAACTAATAGAGCTTGTCTTTCACAAACAACAATAATTTTCTGTATTTCTGGGGATGCAAGTCAGCATTTTGCTGTGGTTGATAAGGTGGGACTCTCACTGACTTCTCAATTACTGCCATGTCTGCTGTGTAATCAGTACTGTTTCCAGGGTTTTGAGTATCCTATCAGCTGAAAAACTGATCAGCTGTACCACATGCAAAGGATATGAATTGCTTTTTTTCCTTTGCAGTTTATATTTAATAAAGTAACATCTGCCATTCATGTGAACCGATTGTGTTGTAGAATAAACAAAAACAAGTGGATGTTATCAGTGAGCCCATCTAGCTGTTATTTGTTTCAATTACTGTGATTGAAATTCCACTAATACCTCACTGATTATTTCAGTTAACTATAATAGAGCATTTGTGCCTCTCTTTCATTTTTGAAGAGGAAAATTGTTTCTGCATTTTTCTCAAAAGTGACAATGAGATGGGGTTAAGAGTGAAAAAGAAATAGGAATAAGTGTATCACTTACCATGGGCAATAAAGCAGTACAAAATATCTGGATGTTTGCAATATGGTAGATGTACTAAGCTAATTTCTGTTGCATAGCTGGAGCCTTTATTGTGTAATTAAATTAAATTTCAAGTGGGTTCAGTAATACTTACGTAACAGATTAAAAATGCTTTCTTCCAAATTTTATTTTGGGAATATGGTTAAAGGCTTTCCTGAATCAACTAGTACCAAGTAGGCTACTTTTCAAAGGATGTGAAGGAATAAATAATGATGGGAAATCTAAGCATTGAAAAGGAGACTTTATCTCCTCATGAATGGCAGTTTTCTTCTTTTGCTGACCATTGAAGTAGTAGAATTTTTTTAAGACTGTGGATACATTATTTGGTCTGGCAAAGCAGAGGATTTTTGTGCTTAAGGCACGTTGACCTCATGCAGTGAGAGGGAAGCAAGTAGGTAAATAATGGATAAATACCTTTTATTTTGATTCCAACACAAGGATTGTGATTTTGGAGGGGCAATAGTGGTTTGCGTTAGAACTTGTAAATAGGTTTTGCATGTTCTGTTGGGAAAGCAGGGCTCCAGATGCACTCTGCTTTAGCACATACACCTTCTCCTCATGTCATCTTCTCAAATGCTTGTGAAACACGGCAGCTTCCACCCATTTTGAGAAAATCTTCCCTTCTTCCCTTTTAGCTGTTTTTCTATACCTCAAATGAAGGATGTTTGTATGATTGCCCTGAAATTGTTTATTCTTAATGTCTGGAAAAGTTTTAAACCACTCAATATTTCAGTTTATTGCTTGCTGATTACAAAATTAACTTTGACACCAAAAGAACAGCAGGTATTTTAAGAAGAATTGTTATTTCTTTCAGCTTTCTCAAGCCAAGGCAGGAAAGCTGAACCCACACGTCCACGTTGAGTATGAGTGGAATCTTCGGCAGGAAGAAATTGATGAAAGTGATGATGACTTAGATGATAAGGTGAGCGTGAATTCTCGATATGGCTTTGTGCAAAAACTGTTATATGGATATGAATAGAAATTAGAGACTCACTTTTTTTCCTTACAGATTTTTTTTCTTTAAAAGCTAGTTTTTGAGGCCTGTACTAAAGACTGCCAAAGTGCTTTTTGAATACACTTTGTCCACCTAGTTATTATGGACTTGAGTTTCAGAAGTTTTGCTTCGGCAATATATACAACATAATATGAATCAGTAACTGTACATTTTGTTGTCATTTTATCCCCTTCTGAATTCTAGATTGTTAATTCTTAGCTGGAGGAAATCCAAAGCTTACATAGTTTGGTTTTTTTCATAAATTAATTAAAAACCTAGTTGAATCAATAACTGTTTTTGAAAAACTGTGCTGTGCACTTTATTCCTGATTAAAAAAGGAAGTCATAGACAAAACTTGAGGGCATAGGATAATTGCCATCTTAGAACATGTGAAAACTTCAGTGTCCTACTTTAGCAAGTCAGGTAATTTACTCAGTGCTCTGTTTCTGTGATAAATGGGAATGCACCTCTTCTATTTGGCATGGGTGCTGTAGAAAGAAGCGTGGTCAACTTTTCATTTGCTGTGAAAAATTCAGAAACTCAAATTTACGTATCTTCAAGGACAGTAGAGAACAAGATTATCTGTGCAAGGAGCCTCAGGAGGCTGTGCTGGAGAGAACAGGCTGCCTGAACCAGAGCTGCAGTGAAACAGATCTTGATCCATGTGCAGCTATTAATATGCAGCAGTCAAATTGCTGTGTAAAATTTCTTCTGAGAGCAATTACATATGTTTAAAATAAGAGATGTACCAATGAATATATTGCTGGTTCAGTTCACAAATAAATCTGAAGTGTCAGAAATGGTTATTTTATTTGTCATATGCATCACTGGGATAATATGCTTGGTCTTTGAGGATAACTATTTGGTCTGAGTACCTATTTAAACTGAAAATTACTCATTCTAAAAACTTTTCTAGACCTTTATTAGTATTATTTAGTATATTTTTATTGTGTGTCTACTGCTTTAACAGTAAATTGATTTATTGATGCTACAACCTTTATTTTTCAGTTTTAGAGGAGAGAATCTTTCAGGTTGGATGTCTAAGCAAGGGAGGAATGTGGTTTTATTTGTCCAGTAAAGAAAGAAATTATGCTCATGTTCACTAGAATATGTTCTGTTATGTTCTTTCCCAAACATATTAACTATATTTAGTATTTGGACAGCTGTGTAATATTTGTTTTTCTATTCACAGCCTAGTCCTATAAAAAAAGAAAGATCTCCAAGACCCCAAAGTTTTTGTCATTCTTCGAGCCTTTCTCCCCAAGACAAGATGACTCATCCTTCATTTAGCACTCCCAGAGACAAGCAAAGACTCTCCTATGGAGCTTTCACCAATCAGATTTTTGCTTCTACAAGCACAGACTCACCCACCTCTCCAACTGCAGACGCTCCTCCTCTTCCTCCTAGAAATGCTGGCAAAGGTAAGTCTGGCTTCAAACTGCACTTGCAAGCAGTAATTGTTCCACAGTTGTCCTTCCTTTACCTAGGTGCATTACAGTTTCAAGATATGTAGTGTGTTTTTCTCACTACATTGATGTGGTGATATGGTAAAATGCACATTCAAAACTTAAAAGAAACAACAGACAGGGACAATGCTTTGTAATAGAGCCATTCATAACAGTGTGTGTGAAGGGGTGAAAAAATAAAGCAAAAAATACTCTGTGAAATAATAACTGGTTTGTTTTATGTAGGAATTATTTTTATGCATTCACAGTCACAAAAATATAAATAACTTAGAAAAAGGCTGATGGTGCATAGTGCTGTACGAGGATGTGCTGTGTGGTGTCTGGCAAAGAGGGCAAAGAACCAAAGCTTTGGAGGAGAGGAGGTGCAAGAAGACTCCTCCTCCTTGCAGTCAGACAGTGTGGAAAAATACCAGAATGACCTGTGAAGTGCTGAGCAGGTTGGTATTAAATTTCCTTCCCTCTCAGTGCATCAAGACTCCCCTCTTCTGTTTCGGTGAGGGCTAGAGGGGTGTGAAGAAAACACCAGACCTGTTGCCAGAGAGTTAACAAGTCATGCACTGAGGATCTAAACTAAACTTCACCTGTTCTTACCTGTGTGAAAACTATTTTGCTCTTGTAGAATTCACTGTAAGGCAAGTTTGTGCTACAGTTCAGTCAGATTTGCAATATACATTTAGTTGAAATGAATTAGGTGCTTTTTCTTCTTAGTAATAGTAGTGACACTCTTGTTGGTGCTTGAAGAGAAGTTATTTCCATATGACACTTATTCTTTCAGCTGTATTGGGTGGTGGTTATTTGTCCTAGAAACCTGCAAACTTCAAGCTTAGAGGACATGTTTATGGAACAAAATCTGTTAGTTTATGATAATTTGTGCAAATCTACTCTCTAGAACAAAAAAACCCCTTAATCTATTTTTAATGTAGAAATAGCCCAATTGTGTCTTTATGGTAGACTTGTTAGAGAAAGCTTTTGCTGTGATGAAGGCTACAGTAGAGCTTAAGGCTTTAGTGGCCACGCTGAAGGATGCTCTCTTCTGTTAGCACTGCTATAACTTCATGTTTCATTTCCTCAACTGGCGGTTAACTTTGTTTTCAAAATAATGAAGAATTGCACTCACTAAAATGTGAAAGAGTAAAAGGGCCAGAACATTCTATTGGCATCAGATACCTGCTTTTATACGTGGTTCAGATGCTGTGCTTAAGAGCTACTGTTCCACCGTCAGTCTATCATGTGCTGGCAATTTTGGAAGGAATTCTTTGGCTCTCTTTTTTAAATGGGTTTGTTTTCCATTAAGAAGCAAACAGGTTTTGCCAGGACATGCATTTTCACAATCTGATTTTCTTTATATAATTTTAATTTGGAACACATTTGTACTCCTTGTGACTTTACTATGTTGATCTTCCTTTCAAATGTGTTGCCATTACACATTTCTAACATTTTTCCTTCCTCTTCCCCATGTTTTTTACATGCTCTCACAGTCTACCACTGGTCAGACATAGCATGCTGGCTTAGAAGTTTCTTCAGTCTGACCTAGGCTAAATTTGCAAGACTTGGAAATAAATAATTAATCCCATTTCTCATTGTATTTATAGAAAAAATATGTTAACAGCAAAAGGAGGACTAAGGAGAATCTTCATTCTCAGTTGGATGTAGGGTGGAGGGAAACAGTGACAAAGGCTGAGGTACTGGATGCTGTCTTTGCCTCAGTCCTTAATAGTAAAACCAGTTGTTCTCTGGGTACCCAGCCCCCTGAGCTGGAAAACAGGGATGGGAAGCAGAATGAATCTTGTCATAATCCAAGAGGAAATGGTCAGGGACCTACTTACACCACTTAGGCACACCCAAGTCTATGGGGCCAGGTGGGGTCCACCCAAGGGTACTGAGGAAGCTGGCAGAAGTGCCCACCAAGCCACTTTCCATCATTGATCAGCAGTCCTGGCTAACTGAGGAGGTCACAGTTGATTGAAGGTCAGCAAATGTGATGCCTATCTATCAGAAGGGCTGGAAGGATGATCTGGGGAACTACAGGCCTCTCAGCCTGACCTTCGTGCCAGGGAAGGTTATGAAGCACATCATCTTGCGTGCCATCACACGGCACATACGGGACAGCCAGATGGTCAGGCACAGTCAGCATGAGTTTTTGAAAGGCAGGTCCTGCCTGACAAACCTGATCTCCTTCTATGACCCACTTAGTGTATGAGAGAAAGGCTGTGGATATTGTCTACCTAGACTTTACTAAAGCCTTTGACATCGTTTCCCACAACATTCTCCTGGAGAAACTGGCTGCCCATGGTTTGGATAGGCATACACTTCACTAGGTAAAAAACTGACTGGATGGCCAGGCCCAGAGAGCTGTGGGGAATGGAGTTAAATCCGGTTGGTGTCCAGTCATAAGTGGTGTTCCCCAGGGCTCAGCCTTGGGGCCTGTTTGCTTTAATATCTTTATCAGTGATCTTGGGAAGGGATCAAGGGCACCCTCAGCAAGTTTGCAGACAGCACCAAGTTGGGTGGGTGTGTTGGTCTGCTGGCCGAGGCCAGTGGTATGAGCTTCAACAATGCTAAGTGCTGTTTCTTCCACTTGGGTCACAACAACCCCAGGCAATGTTACCGGCTTGGGAAAGTGACTGGAGAGCTGCCTGGCAGAAAGGGACCTGAGGGTGTTGGTCGACAGCCAGCTGAACATGAGCCAGCAGTGTGCCCAGGT
The DNA here is from genome assembly GCA_013401335.1 of Brachypteracias leptosomus. Lineage (NCBI taxonomy): Eukaryota > Metazoa > Chordata > Aves > Coraciiformes > Brachypteraciidae > Brachypteracias > Brachypteracias leptosomus. The sequence goes on along the minus strand of VYZX01013816.1, from coordinate 179,614 downwards.
GGCCAAGAAGGCCAACAGCACCTTGGCTTGTATCAGAAATAGTGTGGCCATCAGGACTAGGGAAGTAATCGTGGCCTTGTACTTGCCACTGGTGAGGCTACACTTTGAATATTGTGTTCAGTTTTGGGCCCCTCACTTCAAGAAGGATACTGAGGTGCTGGAGTGTGTCCAAAGAAGGACAATGAAGCTGGTGAAGGGTCTAGAGCGCAAGTCTTATGAGAAGTAGCTGAGGGACCTGGGGTTGTTTAGCCTGGAGAAAAGGAGGCTCAGGGGAGACCTTATCACTCTCTACAACTACCTGAAAGGTGATAGTGAGGTGGGTGTTAGTCTCTTCTCCCAAGTGACAAGTAATGGGGCAAAAGAGGAAATGGCCTCAAATTGCACAAGGGAAAGTTTAGATTGGATATTAGGAAAAAATTCTTCACAGAAAGGGTTGTTAAACAGTGGAACAGGCTGCCCAGGAAAGTCGTGGAGTCACCATCCCTGGAGGTACTTAAATGACTGGTAGATGTGGTGCTGAGGAACATGGTTTAGTGGTGACCTGGCAGTGCTGGGTTAATGGTTGGACTTGATCTTAAAGGTCTCTTCCAACCAAAACGATTCTGTGATTCCTTAAGAAGATTAAGGAGCTTGTCCTGCACACTACTTAGTGCATTGAAAGCTGACAACATACTATAATGAACAATATTTCTTTGTCATTTCTCATAGTGTAGTTCTCATACAGACTTACTAAAAGAATTGTCTTTTCCCCCAGGAAGGGGAATATTTTACATGCATGTTTCATTCTAAGTAGGTATTCAGGTTTCAGAAATGGTAGGCATTCCCTAGGTTTTCCTGCAAACTTCTAGACGAGTCAATCAACACAACAAACACCAAAGCTATTTGGAAAGAAATGAAGCATTGAGTTCTTGGTGTGTTGTCATGTCAAGGATTACAGCAAAATAAGATGATACAACAAAATACAGAGGCCTGTTGTCTTCTCATGTAACATTAACTACTCCATCAGACTAGCAAACACCTGAGTGGTACTCCTGTTACCTTAAAGTCACTTGGCTTCTCTGCTTCAAACCCACCAAAATTTTATTCTTTAGTGATTCTGGGTTTTTGATTGATTTCCACTCAATAATATTATAAAGTATTTAATCAGTTTTAGAAGCTTCCATTAAATACATGCCCATGTTAGAGTAATAATTTAAGTCTCAGAAGGACAGGGGAACAGTGTCATATGCATAAAATAATTCATCAATGTGGAAAAGTCACTCCAGATACATCATTGCAGATGTACTTATGCTTCATTTTAAACTGTGCTACACCTTGTTATCTTCCCCCCACCAGCTCCCAAACAGGCTGTTTAAAAGAAAAAGAAGCAAAGACTCTTCACTTCCATGAGACACTGATGACACACCTTAATCTTGGTTCTGGTCTGAGTCCCTTTTGTTTCAATAGGACAAAATAATCCTCTAGAATTTATCTTCTCTTTTGCAATTAGTAGTAGTAGAGTATATCACTTAAACATACAACCTTACTTATCAAATCCTGTTTTGTTTGTTAGAAAAGTTCATTTTAATAGCTACCTTTTTGATTCAAGATTATATGAAAACCTAGTGGTGTATTTTGCACTAAGTTCATTTAATAGCAAGAGCAAGAAAAGCAATGAATCTAATAAAACTTAGGCTTATTTTTTTTCCCCAGATATAATCTGATCTTTGTCTCTGCTTTGCTGTGAGGCCCCAGTAGATACCATGGGACCATCCTAGAGCATGGAGACAGTCTGTAGGGAGTGGATAGCTGGCGGGATCTGTACTTTAGGAGGAGGCAGAGGATTTTAAAATTTCATATTTTTTATCCTTTGGGGCATACAGATAAAACTCTTCTCCAAAACGTGTTGTATATTTTAACTAGAACACCTTCCTTTAGCCCTCTGCGAGCTGGCTTCATTTGCCAGTCAAGTCCCTTGGTAGCAAGGTTCCATGGTGTTTGCTGAGATACCACAGTGGACTGGAAGCCATCAGGTCTGACCTTTGTGTTGGAGAGAAGGTAAGTTTAGAGAAAGCTACAGAAAGCACACCACCCTTGACCATGTTTTTAAGTGGATGTGGTATCTAAAAATTAGCTTAATTCATCATTAAAATTGTATAGTGCAGTTGTTGCAGGACGTGCACCTGGGGATTTTCAGTTTCTCCATGTGTCGCTACTACATACATCCAGATTTTTCAGTTTGGTAACTTTTCAAAATATCCTTAAAAATGCTGGAACATTAGTGTATTCTACTCTAAACCAGCTCATTTGTGGCTACATCTTACTTTCTGCTCTCTGCTACAGATTTTGTTAAACCCAATAGAATGAGAAGTGCAGGATGAGTGCAGTAGCTGTGCAGCCCAGCCGCTGCGTGCCTTTCCCAGCAGTTTATTCAAGCTTATTCAAGTTCAACTTATGTGTGTTGTCAGTCAAGTCTTTAGTCTGTAACATTCTGAAAATAATGTTTTTCTTTAGTCTTTCCAGCTTACACTTCCACTATGGCTCCAGACATCTAGCAGGTCTTCTTCCTGTTGTTTTACAAAAATCTTAAAAAAAAATCAACATTTAAGTAATTGCATAACTCAGAAGAGTAGCTAAATAAACTTTTGCACAACCTTCATTACAAATCCAATGTGAGGGCAATGTTGCTAAGTCATTTTGTAGAAATGTTAGGCAATCTAAACCAGGTTTCCTTAATTTTAGCTGAAAGCTAATTGATTTGTAATGGTTCTGCCTGTTTCTCTCATATGGGCTGAACACAGAGGTCAGGGATCAATTTTATGTGATGAAGTTAAGTTTGTGTCTTCAGTACTTAAAGTTTGCATATTTTATGCTCTCTTTCACAGCTCTGATGTCAGGTACAGAAACCCAAAGGTATTTGTGGTTCCAGGCCACTGCTACTGCAGACACCATATAGTATAATTTGCTGCTTCACTCGGTCAGACTCAATTTCTAACCAAATTAGCTTATTTGCATTTACTAGGAACTTCTAAAAGTTGTCTGACTGCATTGCTCACAGAGTTAGAAATCTTCTCAAGTCCCCTAAATTACTTTGTTCACGTACCAACGTTGTCATGTAGCTTCGGTGGTTTTTCTGTTCTTGGTGTCTGTATCGAGGAATTACCTGGAGAGCTCTCACACGGGTCTCCATTTCTGGTTTTTTTTTAGACTAAACCAACCAAGCATATTCCACCTTTTCTGGTAAAAAAGTATTTTCATTCTCCTATCGTTCAAATTGTCTTTACATCACACTAGCCCTTCTCTGCACCTTTGTTGTTCAAATCAGCTGTCTTAAATACAAGTGATTGGAAGTGTGGGGACAGCATTAGAACCTTTCTGGTTCTGCTGGAAAATAATACATGAAAACATCCTTTTGTCCCATTTATTTTTTTCATGACTGCATCATCTATGGCACATCAGATATTACACAGTCTCTACTACCATTTTAATTTATAGCACAAAGGCTTCCTTAGCGTAGAATTTCAACATTATCCATAATACTTGTGTATTTCATCTCATTGCTTCAGCCTTTGAGGTCAACCAGTTATTTTCTGTTTCTTCTGAATGCTTTCAGGATTCTATAGTTCTCTTGCATATACTTGATGACATAATTTTAAAAATATTCTTATGAATGTGTTGTACATTTTGGTTAAATAAGAGTAGTTAACCCACTTACACTCTGGGGGTTTTTTGAGCATCATAACAGGAAGGGAAGGTTAACTGACAGCTCTTGGTTTCATTGGGTTTTTTTATTTGTGCATCAGTCCAAAATACAACATTCTTTAATATAAATTTTGGCTCTTTTTTTTTTTAAACAGAACTCTTTTAGCATTAATTATAAAATGCACTTCAAATGCTAATGTTGAATCAATGTATATTCTTAGCTTTCTTATTCAGAGCTATCATGATCTTTCTTCTTTAATTATGATCTTATTTTCAGTACTGAAAATACATGACCTGAAGTAAGACAAACTGAAGAAGGCTTTTAGTAACATCTGTGCAAAAATGTAACTCATAAGAACTTTAAAAATAACAGCAACTTGTTAATGAAAATACTATTTTTAATATAAACTTACTTTCCTTTACAGTGCCTGTTCTACCATTAACTGGAATACTGGTTCTTCCATATCTCTCATTAAGTGGTAAAAAAATACAGGTGTGAGGGTTTTACACTTTGAACCCACCATTTCTTGAGTGGATGGCAACAGTTTTGCATGGTTTCACAAGTACACAAATTAATAGATTCTGTACTAACTACGCAGAAGCTGAAGGGCAATGCACTACTAATTGCAGATCTCTTCCAATTATTTACCTTAGCACAATAAATTTGACGTTATTTGGCCTATTTACACATGAAAGTGTGATTCTGGTCATATGAAGAAGTGACAACTTGTAGTGAAAGCAACTGCTCCCCAGCTAATGGAAGAAAAGAGAGTCCAGCAGGAGCAAAATTAAAAAAGTTCTAGGTCAAGATTATTTTCTTCTTTTTTTTTCTTGTGTGAGGAGAATGTTCTTCATGAAATGTGAACTTCACAACTATGTGAGAAATCATCATTAAGATGACTATGTAGAAGTGGTTGGCTTACTTGCTGCCTTCTTAGAATCACAAAATAATCTTTGATCTTGAAAATAACTGCTCTGATTATTGCTTGAAAATACCTAGCTAGCCTTGTATAATTGAAAATACCACATAAAATTTTTTTTGATTGTTTGTAAACATAAAATACAAAGTATTTTGTAATAGTTCTACTGACAACTTTGTACATCATCATATCTTTGTATTAGTTCACCTGTTGCTTCCATAAACTGATTTAGATTCCAGCATGTTTCCCACGTTTGCTTATTCAAAGCGTGATGTGACTTTATATTTCTGTCTGAAAAGATAATTTGAAGTTTTCTTTTATTTTCTGCTTATTTGAAAGTAAGTGACTTTGTATTTCAGCCCTCTAATCATTAGTGTATGACTTCCAAACTCATATTTATTCCATACGTGAAATTAATATAGGAGCAAATGCTGGGAGTCTGGAGAGATGCACTATTTTTCATACCTTGACACTTTTTCCTGGTGACTGTTTTATGCCATGTGAACTTTTGACAGCTATGAAGTGATAACATTCTTCAGCTCTTCTGTGATGCCTGGAGATAAACTAGTAGTGTGAAATATAAAAAAAATATATCCATATAACCATATCTCTAATCCCACTAAATTTTATTTTTGTGAAGAAGGTTTCTTCACTTTATTGACAATAGAAAGTGAAAGTGTTACTCAATGTCTGAAGTTTTGTTTTGGTGATAAGCGCACAATACTATTTCAGTGCTTTTCCTCCACTTTTTTTTTTTTTTGCCTTTTAAGCCAAGTTTGACCTATTTGGCACTGGTGTCAGGACTGGAGACCGTGTTTGGTGGTGGGGCTGTGGTGCAGTATGAGCAGAAGGGCACTAGGTGGTGGTAGGACAGAACCTCTGCAGCCTTGGCCATTCGCAGACATTTTGGAAGCGTGTTACCTCCTTTTGAGATGCCAGGACCAGAGACTGTCCTGACGTGCTGTGTGTGTTTGCGACATGCTTTAAAAATAATGTTACCATTAACATTGGCTATTGAATTTTCCTTCCCTCCTCGCCACTCCCAGATACACTCTTGAGTTAATCAGGGTTTATAGAGCAACCTTCGGTTCTTATTTATTTAAGCAGACTAAAGATTTTATAATTTGCGCAAGTCTAGGGGATTATCAGTCAAAACTTAGAATGAGAAAAGGTTTTTATTTTTGTTGGCAGAAGCGTTTCAATGCATGGTTTAAATGAGCCTGCTTTCTTCAGCTCATGGCAGAAATTAAAATGAGAAAGGATGCAAATTGTGGAACAATCATTAATTTGTACTAATATTTGACTGCTTGCCAATTAATGGTTTTGGAATTAAATTGAGAAGAACAGTCTCAAAATACATAATTTGATTTACAAGAGTAAACAATTAATGGAAAGCCAGGCCCAAAATACCTGCAGGGGTTGTGGCAGAGAGATTCTCCTGAGCAGCAAAAGGAAAATAGATTAAATCATTAACTCATTATGGGCAATTTTATTAATCTTTTCTTTGGGGTTTAGAAGAAATAGAGACATCACTGGCTGAAAATATCTGGCAAATGTACACATGCTTATAGGATAATTGAAGTTACTTTCTTCAATGTTTAATAATTCACCTAAGGAATTTTAGCAAAGATTATTCTTCACTGATTTTAATACTTTTATTAGAGATAGTGGGAAGGAATGCAGCCTCTGGTAATTTTCAGTCTATCTATAAAGGCTGGTAATTATTTTTTTAAGAGGCAGCTCTAGTTCAGTGTGCAGGTCAGGGTATGTACTGATTAACAAAATGGAGACATTCTCTCAAATACTGTTCATATAAGTTTTTAAAAATGAGCAAGTTGGTTCTATAATGCTATGAACTATATGACAATAGATTTGAAATTTCAGGTATAACTTAGCTTTTAAAACTTTATGTCAGTTTTCTGCATTTATCCCCAGTCTGTGGTGGCAGAGCTCTCTTACATGCAAAACGTGTTGCAAGATTGTGACTGCAGTGAAGTGTTATTCCTTGGTTAGATTAAAAAAACCCAACAAACTAACCAAGAAAAAAACCAAAACAGGACAGAACCCAAACCCCAACAAGGAAGCCCTCAGAGCTACTCTATCCTAACGTAGCAGTAGTTTAGGTAAGTGTTACAAGTGATTTCTTCTGGCGGTAACAGCAGCTGACTTGAGCAGTTGTCCCCTCACTGCATGTTTGTGCCCTGCACTGCCTGCTTCCCTGAGCTTCTTATTAAGTCATTTTTGAAGGTGAATGGTGAAGCTGATTAGGGAAAACTCTTTGTCTTCCCTCTGGGTTATTTTGTCTTCTGAGCTGTATCTGTTCCCATATCCTGTAAAACATGCTTTGTGCTGAATAATCCTTGTGCCAGCACTGATGGAGGGGGAAGTAATGGGTCTCAGGGTAGGGGTGACTGCGTAAGCTCCTCTAAGCAATGCTACCATTAATTATCTAGTCTCAGCCTCTGAAAGGACTGATGTTTATTTTATACACACTGCATACAACAATTTGCATTGCTCTAAGTATGCATATTCTGCTGTATTTAAGCCACAGAAAAAAAGAAACTAACTACAGAAAAATTTATTAAGATTACAATCTTTTAAAATGCAAGGAAAATTTGTAGATAGATTCCTGTTCCTCACCTCCCCCCAGTTTATTATCAGAATTTGTATGGGATGCTCTGGAGGGAGGAGAAAAATACCCACATGATAGAACATCTAGAAGGATATTTCATTCTAGTATAAATTAATAGCAATTGTAATGCCACATGCTAAATATTACTGAATTTTAAGATGTCTTACTTTTTTTTAACAATACCTAAAATAAGAAATCCTGGAGTGATTAATCCTGTGTTTTCTCAGCACAAGTATACGTGTCGTTCTATTGTCAAGTTGCTTATATTCCCACAGCCAAGGTTGTTAAAAATGTGGTGAACGTGTCGTTTAATCTAAACAGTGTTTTGGCATGGCTTGTCATTTTATTTTAGTCTTTTGCTGCACTTCGCTGTGGGTCTGACTGTGAATTTTTCAGTGCTGCTTTGACGTTTCTGCACATGTATTTGTAAGAAGGTTGTTTGTTATTTTGCAGGCCCACCTTCAACCCTCCCTCTAAGCACTCAAACCTCTAGTGGCAGCTCCACTCTTTCCAAGAAGAGACCACCTCCCCCACCCCCAGGACACAAAAGAACCCTCTCTGACCCACCAAGCCCACTACCTCATGGACCCCAGAATAAGGGCCCAATTCCTTGGGGTGAGTTTTGAAATGCAAACCAAAAGGGTAGGGGAAAACCTTTGTGATGGATGATATATGATCTTTGGTTTCTTTTTACCTGGTGCTTGCTTTCCAATGATTGCAGCTTGATGTAACGTCAGCTCAGATAAATCAACAGTTCTATCTTCTGTCACTCTGGCTTCCAGACTTCTGTATTTGAGTCTCACTTGAGAAATCTGAAAATATTTCACTCTCCCCTGGGGCCCAATTCCACCTCCTCTTCTGCCTCCCTCTCTCTGTCCTGGCTGCCCAGGCTGCCCTCACCCCAGCCCTTCATCAGCTGCATCTGCTCTGCTTCCCCACCCCTGTTCCTCTTCTGACCACCTCACTAATCTAGAGGGATCTTGATTTGGTGCAGAGAGACCTCAATGAATCTACAATTCTCCTGATTGCCCTAAGAGCTTGTTTCCTTGGGTTCTGTGCCAGATCTCTCCTGTAAAGTGTTCACACCCAGCTGGTGGGGATGTGTTGTCTTAATATGTTTTGGCCTTTGTGCTGTTGTCTGTACATGTACAAAGACTGACAGGTTTGCGTCTTTCTCCTGCAGAAGTTATTCAGAAACAGCACTTTCAGGTTTTTTTAACAGGATACATTTCTGACAGAGGCTTTTTAGAAACTATTTCCCAGACTACTCAAATTCTTCCTCTTCTCAATAAACATTGCTCTATGCACTCAGCTTCTCCCAGCAGCTATGATTCTCAGGCCCATGTAATTTTCTATTATTTTAGTCTTCGTAGCAGCGTTTCCACAAATCTGTAAACTTTTGAGCTGGAATCCAAAGCTTACATAGTAGGGTATCATCCATACACCACTTATTTCTTAGGAATACCCTCACTCTTTTCATATAAACACAAAATGACTAACCTAAAAAAAATTTGCAGGCCCAACCCCCTTTTTTTTTTTTCCCCACAAATTGAGTTACACTTGGTAAATCATGGAGTGCTCATGTAGAATGTGATTTAATCTAGGACTTAACAAGGAGAAATACAGAGTCCAATGAAAAGTAAAGTCTTTTTCTCAAGGAATGTAAATAATGGCAATCTTTTCAGTTCACTACAAATGTCTGGGATATAGAAAAAATGTTTCCTATGTTCTGGAGTCTAACAGCTCTGTACTATTTCAGAGGTATTAAAGACTTTTTGAAGAGCTTGAACTTTAAAAATTTTTAAGCCCAAATATTAAAATCCAAACCATCCAAAGCAACAAAAATACCACATACTGGAATCCCATATAATGTAATTATTCAAATTAAAAGTGTAGTGGGAACAGATGCTAAGATAGTGCCAACTTTTCATTAAAATATTAGGCAACAAATAAAGGAAAAGGGAAACATGAAAAAAGGTGCAACTGTGGAGCTGAGGAACCCTGTAGGAGTAAATACCTTTTCAAAGCCAGGCCAGAGAAGAACTTTGCTTACTCTGTCTCTCTCCTGCTCTACAGTGCAGGCTAAACTTCAGTGGATGGAAGAGAGGCCCCTTCTCCCCTTTTCCTTAGCTGAGATCTGTACAAAAACCTGTTTCAAAGTCTATTTGGACTTTAAGCAAATGTTAAGTTTCATATTTATAAAAGAGGGAGTTTCTTGTGTCTGCCTTTTTGTGGTTTTGGTTTAAGGATATTGTCAATGTTCACTGCTTTCCCTTTCACAAGCTTTTTTCTGTGTTGTTACATTTCTTGTGATGTTGAATTTCAGCATTTGTTTTCTAATCTGTGCATTAATTGAAGTTCCAAGCAGAGCAAACCTTAGCTCTTGCCTAAGCAAATTAAGTTACTATTCAGAGATGTTCTAAAAATGTCATTTAGGTTATTTTGGATTTCCATAGCAACCGTGAGATATTTTCCCTTGCTTTATCCATAGGATCTATGTGAAGGGTTTGCTGTTTGTCTTACCTTTATTTTTCTTCTTTTTCCTTTTTTATCCCCACTTTTAAATATAAACATATTTTTAGCAAGGCTCAGCATGAGCCTTTTCTGCTGTTTCATTTAGAAGTCAATGCACTAAGAATGGTATCTAGGCATATATGTCACTCCTCTGCATGGGAAGTATTTTGTGTTCTTGGATCATTAAATGTCACTTTACATCTATTTCACTGACAAAATTTACTAGTGGTTGTTGAAGCTGGTTCTAAGATTGTTTGGACAAGCTCTAATAGAAAGAGGAGGGGGTGAATGATAAAGGTACTAAAACAATCAGTATAATTGTACTTTGGGAATGGTGATGGTGAATGAAAGAGAAACCTTCTGCTGAAGGAGGTCGGAAGCACTTGGGTTTGAATTTTGCAGCCTTTTGACAGAATTGAGTGTAGCCAGGATCTTTTCTTTACCAACAGTTAACATTCAGGTTATGATAACATACTGACCTAGTCATTGTATTAGCAAAGGCAGGATAAAATACCAATCCTTAGAAACTTGATTTTTTTTTTCATAAAGTCAAATTCATGGTGGTTTTACAACAATGTGCTTCATAATACAAAATGTAAACATCTGCAGTAAATGTATTTGATACTGGCCTGCAGTATCTTCTTCTGTGCAGAGAAAATGGAAACACTATATTCAAAACAAGTGCCCTAGAGCAGTAACTTGGCAATGTCGTTCAATCTTCCCTTGCCAGCAGATGTGAGCTACCACTGACTTGTTCTAAAATGTATAACAGGAAAGGTCAAGCTGAATTATTACGGTCCCTGTTGCTTTTTCAGTTACAAAATTATTAACAAAGAATGTTCTTTAAAATCGTCAGACACATTGTATAGAGGATGCTTGGAGGAATGTGTACATCACTCTAAGTTGTACCCTCTGCTGATTTTATTTCAGTTATCTTAGTGACTTTTTTCAAATTGTGCTTTTTTCACCTCAGGTAATGATTTGGGCCCACCTTCAACTAAGGCTGCAAACAAGTTTGAGGGGATGTCTCAGCAGTCAAGGTAAAATCTGTGTGTATGAAGGCAAAGATTAAAATTATCTAACTGGAATGAATTTGTAAATTAGAAAAAGATTGCCTTTCATATGAAGTAAAATCCTAGCTATGTTTCTCATTTGTTTTCTGCGTGCCTTGCTGCCATACAAATACTTTGGCTTCATTGAGCCTCCTACGCCTTGTTCATAGCTGTCCATGCACAATTCATCCTTTGAGAGGGATGGACAGAACGACTTGTACCCAAATCTATCTGCTGCTCCTACAGCAGTGCTCTCTAGGCTGGAGGTGCTGCCTCGGACTGCCGTCCAGCAGGACACAAGTTTTATTTTCATGTCTCCTGGCATTTCATTTTATGAGCTTCAGTGTGAGGTCTCATGCCTGGAGCTGCAGAAGTGTCACTTTGGGTACAGGCTGGCATCCAAGATAGCTCTAGAAGAGAGAGAATTCATCTCAGTCTTCCAGCTTAACTATTTTCCAGTCTGTCGAGCTTGTGTGCTGACACCCAGTCTGTAGTAACACAAACTGCTTTTAGCTCGGGGTTCATCGGGGCAGTACATGACACGTGTCTTTCAGTAGCTGTAGTAGTAAGGACAGCCATACATGCCTGTCACTGAGTGTTTGTTACTCCTTTATCTGTGTTGTGATTCCAAGGTCCTGAGGTTCAAAGCCTGGTAATTCTAAGAAGCATGAGCCTCAGGCAACACAGTGGAGACCTTGCGTGTGTGTGATCAGGCCGTGACTGGAGATAGATGTGAAACGTCAAACTAATCATAATAGATGTGTAGGTGGAGTTTGTGGATGCTCCTTAGTCTGTGAGCTGCCTTGTCAGGACAGGCAGTGGACATGTTGTTGGTAGCACAACTGACCTGCCAGTTTTGTTAAATCCATCCAGGTAGCACTGGGTATTTAGGGAAAAAGTGATGTTCTACAGTACAAAGATCTGCTGCAGTGCCTGGTATTTGTAAGACTAGGGTAGAAGTGTGGTACTCGTGCTTGGGCATTAGATAAAGTCCAAGGTAATTATTGAATCAAGATTAAGTTTGGCTGTTCTTTGTGTCCATGATATGGTCATGTGGCCTGATGTGGCCAGCAGGTCAAGGGAGGTGATTCTGCTGCTCTACTCTGCTTTGGTGAGACCTCACCTGGAGCACTGTGTTCACTGTGTCCAGCTCTGAAGCCCTCAGCACAAGAAGGACATGGACGTGTTGGAGTGGGTCCGGAGGAGGGTCACAAAAACAGTCTGTGAGCAGGATAACCTCTCCTCTGAAGAAAGGCTGAGAATTGGGGTTGTTCAGCCTGGAGATAAGAAGGCACCACAGAAACCTTGTTGTGGCCTTTCAGTACTTAAAGGGGGCCTATAAGAAAGATGGAGACAGTCTTTTTAGTAGCACCTGTTGTGACAGGACAAGGGGTAATGGTGTTAAACTAAAAGAGGGGAGATTCAGAATAGGTATAACAAAGAAACTTTTTACAATGAGGGTGGTGAAACACTGGCACAGGTTGCCCGGAGGGGTGGTAGAAGCACCATCCCTGAAAATGTTCAAGATCAGGTTGGACAGGGCTCTGAGCAACCTGATCTAGTTGAAGATGTCCCTACTCACTGCAGGGGTGGTTAACTAGATGACTTCTAAAGGTCCCTAAAGCTAGGAAATTAAGATGAAAGTGTTTCATCATACTCATTTTGAAACATTCACTTCAGAGACAAATAAAGCCGGAATCAAGGCTGTTGATACAGAAGACTCTGCTCTGGTGAACATATTCTGGCAACTTCCTCCCTTGTTTTTCTTTTTGAGTAATTATTTCGACCTGATACTGATTTTTAATTATTTATTGCTTGATTCTTATGTTTTAAATCAATTAGCTTTCTTTTCTTCCACAGTCTTTTTCTATAGAAGTGACTCAGGTGTGGTTTCAGTGGAAGAAATTTGATGGGTTTTGTTCAAACTTGTAATATATTTTGCCCTCCTATGCCATGTTTGCAAATTTGAACCAGCCTGGTGTCTGAAAAACATTGTCTGTAACAGAAAGCATAGACAGAAAGTTCTGGCAATATGCAACTATCTCAGATGTTTATGCTGTGATTAAATTATTTGCAACTGTCCTGCTTGTATTGTTGCTTACTACTATGAGTAGATAACATGGCTGTAACACAGGTTGGCAAGGTAAAGCATGGCGTTCACCCACAATCATCAGTATTGCCTTAGAGCAGCAGAGACACGGTCTCCTAATGCAGCTGCAGTCGGTATGTGGCACAATATCCTACTCATGCAGGAGGCTACAAGGCACAGGCTCAGTCCTGGAGGACTTCAAACCATTGACATAAAGGACAGATTGTTTTGAATGCTTCAGTGTAATTATTTTAAAGACCAAATTTTCCTTAAAGTTCAGGATCTGCCCATTGAGGTGATATTTCAGCTTCACCTGTTTTCAGAGTGTGCTCGTAGAATAAACCTGCCCTGGAGCATTCAAGCTGCGTGGGGGTTGGGAGGCTTCTTCTCTGAAAAAAGCAGCTCGTTCTTAACAGTGCTTTGAGTTTTGGGGTTGATCCGCAGACAAGATGGTTATACAAAAGAAGCACAATAAATGTATTTATTTTTTTTAATCGTGGATGTGTAGAGGGGAAAAATAAGAAAGAAAAAGTATATTTTATATCAGTTGTAAGTACTAAAAATTCACATCTGTTGGTTTAGCACTGGGACTGCAAAGACTGCACTTGGCCCTAGAGTTCTTCCCAAACTACCTCAAAAAGGTAAGAATTCTCCTTGTGGGCATTCTCCTAATAATATCTTCTAAAGGTGTGTGAAAGTAGATAACGTGTTTTAAATACATGGAACTCTTCAACAAAAGTTTTATTTCTAAAATGCCACAAATCATGAAAGCTCAGCAAAACTGAAAGTATTTTGGAAGATCGTGAGAGCTTTAGTTAAACCATAAACATAGTTAGACCTGTGGGGCATAAGGAGAAAAGTAAGAAAAAACCTAAAAATAATAACCTAACTGAAGCTGGAAGAGAGCTCAGGAGGTCAGCTGGCCCAATCCACCACTCAGCAGGGCCAGCTTTTTGACCTGAGGGCAGATTGCGCAAGACCATCTCCAGTCCCATTTTGAGTATCTCTATGGATAACCATTCTGGGCTCCCATTTCTATCTTTGGTACCTCACTGGTAAATTCTTTTTTCTTCCTAATATCCATAAGTCCAATTTCTTGATACCCTTGAAGGAAGTCGTGTGTGTTGCCATGCTTTGGTCATCAGGGTTGTTGTCCTTACAACTACTTGGAAATGAAATCAGGTATTGTAATGTTCTAACTTATATACTGATGACAAACTTGCTGAGACAATCATCCCAGTGAACACCTTATGACCCTTTCTTTTTAGAAATGTGGGGTTTTAGGCTCTCTTTAAACTCGTAGGGCGCTTTTTTGGGGTTGTTTTTTTTTTAGTTCTTGCAGCAGTTGCCTCTAAAGTTGAAAGCAGACCTACATTATAGCTCTGATACAGAATCCAGCAAAAATGTGTTCTATGAATGGGTGATCACTATAGAGCCTGAGGATCAGGAAATGATGCCTGTCCAAACTTCTGAAGCTAGATGACAGAAATTGAGAGTGCAGATCATTTTAACAGAAAACAAAAATGTGAAATTTCAATTTTATTAAATTATAATTATTATAATATGGTATCATCTTTTGAAAGAGACACTGATGACATGGTAGGGCCTCAGTGCAAAGGAAATCAGCATTTCTTTGATTTAAAATGATGCAGGTGAAAATTTAAGATGGGCTGAGTCAAAGCACTTTGGTAAGGGCTGTGTTACCAGCTTTTTCATATCATTTACTGAAGTCTCAAACCAATGTGGATGATCCGTGCTTGCACATTTGCTACTGGATGAGCCTCGGAGACAAAGCCACACACAGGTATCAACACAGAGATTTTGTGAAATGAGGCATCTAATAGTAGCTATGCAATTTCTTTCATGGAAATTAGGCAAAATTTTTCTTTTTTGATATAAATACTCACAAATACAGCATGGAAGTGTTATTACAGTAGGTGATACCCAAAGCAAATGCTGTTGCTTTCATCGTGAAATGTCTGGCCACCTTTTTGGCTGGTGTTACATGATACTAAAGCAATGCTGAATACAATAGGAAATTTATTCCTTCTAGTCAACACGTGTTGCTCTCATTGTGGTTCGTAACTTTTTTCTCTTCTGTTCCCCTTCATCTGTTTTAATAATAGGATTGTTTTGTTTAGGGGCTTGTGGATTTTTGTGGTGTTCTTATAGTTTTATTTTTAAGGTAGATTTCAGTCAAATTTTCTTAGGGAACCTAGCAGTAGAATCAATACATGAAACTGAGGAAAAACTATTAAAAAAAGCTATTTTAAATTTCCTTCCTTAAAATCTGCAAAGTACACATTTTAAAACATATTTATTTTAAATGTTTTCATTATTTTCAATATTTTTTATTAGTTTTTGTTTGAATGTCTGTAATATAGTTTATTCTACACACTATATAAACAGACATGCTCACTTTGGTCTCTTCTTTAAGATTTTACAGGTATGAATCCTGAAACTCAAGGGGTTTTTTCAGGAGTTCAATTGTATATATGAATAATTGTCATTAAAGAGAATTTTCATTGCAGTCATGTCAGTGGCTTGAGAGATTGTTCTGCAAAATAATGTCTTTTCGTATATTTAATATTGGTTTAGGTCCAAAAAGCAATCAATTTATTTCACCTTAAGTACTTAATCTATAAATTGACACCTAATAGCTTTTGGATTAAGCTCCTGGCCTCCAGGAGCAGCAATGAAATGAGACTTCAGTAGAAGGGGGTTAAATAAAGATGTGTTCCCTTGCATTTGCCTTAGATTAGGATATGTGGGCAGTTACTGGGGCTCAGGGAACATGTCATTTACACAACTACTGTTCTGATATGTGCCTAAGTTCTTGAGTATTAAAATGACATTGTGAAAAACTCTTGTTATGCTTTTTTGTTTTAGTGGCACTAAGAAAAATAGAAACCAGTCATCACCTTTCAATAGATAAATCCCATCAGCACATGGAAATGTTTCAGAAGCCCTCACTGTCCATCGATATACCACAGAAACCACAACCTGGAGACTTGCCCCCAAAACCTCTGCCTCTGGAATTAACCCAGAAACCTCAAGTGGGAGATTTACCCCCAAAGCCTGGAGAACTACCCCCAAAACCTCAGCTAGGAGACTTGCCACCAAAACCACAACTTGGAGACTTACCTCCAAAGCCACAAATGAAGGACCTTCCTCCAAAACCTCAGCTAGGAGAGCTGTTGGCTAAAACTCAAGGTGGAGAAGCATCACCGAAGCCTCAGCCCTCAGAGGCAAATCAAAAATCTCACTCCTTAGATCTTTCTCCAAATGTACAATCTAGAGACACCGTCCAAAGGCAAGCATCTGAAGAGTCTAATGACATAACACACACCCTGCCAGAAACCCCTGTGCCACTTCCCAGGAAAATAAATATGGTAGGTATTATTCCAACTAGTTGAAAGTATCCTTGGAAGGCTTTGAAGTTACTGTCAGGAAAAAAAAAACAAGCCCAAACAAACCACCCTTGAGCTACACACACAAAGTAACATGATGTTATGGACTAGGATGGAGATGAGGAGCTCTTTTTGTGCTCTCCCAAGCAGCTTCAGCAAACGCTGAGGGTTTCCAAGGCTCCTTACATGCTGACACAAATACTGGAATGTACAGCAACAGCCTTGGGAGCAGGAGGGTGCCTTTAGATTAATTAGAGAACTTGGGCATTTTTATCTGTGCCAGTCATGCTTCTGAGTTCATTGGTAGTTTTCTTTGCTGTCTTTGCTCACTGCTTTATATGCCTTAGATTACTAGAATATTTATAGATTTGTTTTTTGTAAGCTTTAAGAAGGGATGTTAGCACCCATTGTCAGTAGATAAAGAATTTAAAGTCAACTGTGACAAGCTAGTGAATGTTCCCATCCTGAGTATTTAATGTCAGTACATTTAAGTGGTTAACAAAGGTTCAGATAAATTGCTGAGGTGGCAAAACTGTCACTGCTGGCTGGTGTGCAGTAGCAGAGCTGGAACTATAACTAGATTCCAAGTCTCCTTGTTCATCTTGCTAACCAGTGAAATCTTTGTCCAACAGAGGATTCTTCATGCATATGTATATTGAAATAATTCTGTGAAACTCCAGAGCTCTCTTAAGGGTTTCATAATTAAGAATACATCAAAAAGGAGATGGTTTTGCTTGTCAAATTGGCTATGCAAAGCACTTATGTAAAAGGAAATAAGACTTCTGTTCTTGGAGTGAAAGCAGAGGATGAGTTTCTCCCTTGTGAGTGTCTCAGGAAAAACACTTTCTCTGAAGCCATCGCTCTGCTTGGCTTCTGTCCTGGCCTTGTCCATAGGCTACTGTCTGAACTCAGAGGACAGGGTTCTTGCTTGGGCCTCCTGGGTGTTCAGGAGATTAAATAAAATAGTACAAGGATCTGATCAAAGGGTGTCTGCAGCTACAATTTGTTTACTTACCTGCTTTTAAATATGTGCAGGTAAATTATGCTGGACATTCTCAGCTATTTGTCACTTTAATAAAGAAGAAAAGAAAACAAATAGTGGATTAGTGGTTTGGTTTGGTTCTTCTTTTAAAACTCTCACACTGCTTGATACAGAAAAATTGTGTTCTCCAAATCCAGCCGTTTCACATGTGCAGTATATTAAATAGTTCCAGTGTTTTGCAGTGACCAAAATGATGATGTATCTGTGATAATTACTTTCCAGTTTTCCACACATCATTTTCATGCACACTTGTATCTCTTCTTGTTTACTGCAATCTTAGCTCAAGTAACAACGTGCAAAAATTCCTCTTGACTGCACCTTGCTTTCATTTTCACCCTCTGACTATACCCTCTCCTCACACACCAGTGAAACGCTACGTCCCAGTAAGAGTCGTGACAGCAGCTACTGGTACTTGTAGGTGCTTCACTCTTGGGTTTGACTAATTAACCACTAAATAAATGAACACGAATTTTTTTTTTTATATTGGACATTTTAGAAAATCAATTTTTCAGAATTATTAGGTAAAAAAATACCAATGTTGTTAATATATAAAGACTTGAAAGGACATTTTTAGAGAAGTGAAACTTGCTCAGAGCGCTTCTAAAATCACAGTGAGCACTTGAGTGTTCTTTATGTGTGTTTGCTATAGAGGAGGCAAAATACTTTTTTTTTTTAAAAAAAAAAAGTGTTGAATGTAAATAGGAGCATGTTGGGATTATTAATGACCATAGCAGCTGATTATTTATTCAGTCTTAAGCATAAAAGTCTCTTAATAAGTACTAATATTGGATACAAGGAGTTGTGGAGGGGCAGTGGTGTTTGTTTCATAGTCACAAATTACACATCCTGGAATTGCTTCTTTTTCAAAGAAGCACTGGTGTCCCAAACTGTGTCCTGGAAAATATGTCCTCTCTCCAGATCCATCCTTTTTTAAATGTTCTCAAGATTAAATACACCTCAGGCTTCAATTCTGCCTGTGAAAGGAAGAGAACATTAAGATGTCATCTGTGGTGCTCATCAGAAGGAACCAGGAGCGAGCACCATCATTTTCCACGCTGAGTTTCATATACTTCTCTTAAGTTTAGAAGAACTTCACTTTCTTCAGTCTCTTTATTGAAGGAGATAATTTTTATCTAGCAGAAGTAGTTGCTTCCCTTCATCACTAGAGGATTGATTGGCAGCACTCTTAGTTTGTAAAGGTTCTCTGGAATTGAAGCTGGAACTGGCCCCAAATACCCATTAATATTGAATTCCAGTCCCTAATGAAGCTGGGATTTTTTTTCTCAGATTATATGAATTTTTTTGAAAAAGAGAGCAGGCGTTCTTTGAAGTCACTTTTTGCTGCAGCAAACCTTTGCTGTAAGAAACCCTTTGATCTCATATGAACCTCACTTCAGGTGTTTCTGTTCATTTGTGTCGAGTATGGGTTTTTTAGCTGTATGTTGTTGTGTTAACTGCTTTGTCCTTTAGATCCCTCAGTAACTGTTATTTTTCTGTACCTTGATTTTCGTGTGAGTGTTCTTTGCTGTGTGTCTGTTCTGCTGTTCATCTGCGGGGAATTTTTTTTGCCAAAACATGGAGGTATTTCAGGTGGGTAGGTAACAGCAAAGAGAAGGCTCCCTAGGAAATTTCCTCTGTGAAGTTACTTTTGGCTCAAATTCCTCTAAACCTGCTGCCTTTTTCTATTGTGGCCCTTCTGCTTCTCATCTCCTTGTGCTCTTCTTGGGGTTTTGATTTCTTGTTATCTGATTACTTCTGTTCCAAGACGGAGCTCTAGTTTTTGAAGAAGTGTGGGTATAAGAATACAGGAATGTAAAGTAACAGGAATGTTTTTCTGTGAATATTGGTTCCTTACTCTATTTGGAAATAATTTAAAGCATTTTCCCTGCCATGAGAAACACATGTTGGGGGAGGAGTCCATGGCTCAGGGTTTTTCCTATGAATTAGCAATATGCAGCAAAGTATGACCTAGAAAATACTTGGACTCAGAATGGTAGAGTTGTGAGAGTATCTATTGTGAATTATCCTCACAAAATAGGGCTGCCATCTGAAAGGTTTTAGTAAGGAATTGCTAACACTCTGGATGAAAAATCATTAAAAAAAATAATTTCCGGTTCTATAAGCAGATCTGAAATAGAAGGATACTGTATTTTTGCATGAGATCCAAAAGAAAATACTGGGATTTCAATGCAGCATTTTCCTCAGCCCTTACTTCCCTTAGAACATTCAGGGGAGACTGGGTTGCATTTTCTGTTTGTGGCGGGTTTTTAAGGAAGTATGTATCAAAGGAAAAATGGTGTTGGTGAGCTGGAACAATGTAGATGTTCATTACACTTTTTTTACTGGACAAGCATAGGTTACTTAAGCTGTGCACTACCTGTTGAAGTTTCTTAAAAGTTCTGAATCTTAAGAAAAAGAAAACATACACCTGTGTAGGTAATTTTTATTTTTTTTTTTCTTAACATATATCCTTATTGAAGCAGGTTTTTTATTTACATCCTCAATTGCAGGGAAAACAATTTGGTAGTGTTTGCCTTCTTGTAAATTAAAACATAACTAAAAATGTTAAACTAAAATTTATATAATCTATATGTGGTTTTGCTGTTCCTCATGTCCTTCATCTAAAACATTCTATTTTCAGGGGAAAAACAAAGTTAGGCGAGTGAAGACCATTTATGACTGCCAGGCAGATAATGACGATGAGCTCACATTTGTTGAAGGAGAAGTAATTATAGTAACTGGTGAAGAGGACCAAGAGTGGTGGGTAAGTATCTTTTCCTTTTCTCATTCCATATAACTTCTTTATGCCTTTAAAGGAAACCCTGTATTTCCAAATTTGGAGGATTTTTGTTGTTATTTTGTGGGTGGTGTTTTTTTAATTTTGTTGGGTTTGGGGAGTTTTTGTCTAAGCTAGCAGCCCTTAAATTCGTATTAGAGAAGACTCCTTTTCTCTGGGAGGTTCTGTCTCTTCCTGGGGGCCTGTAGAACCATCCTGACTAGGTCTGGCTTTATTGCTGGCTCATAACACCAGGTATTTCCATAACGCACACTAGCCTTGCATTAAATGAGGGGGTGGTGATTTTTACTCTGTTCAGCATGCGTACACCCCTCATGAAAAATGAGATATATAATTATCTCCAGTTCACCAGAAATGTTAACTTATACCCGCAGGGGTTGCTGAAAGCCTGAAAAACTATTTGTGATTATTACTGGGGGAAAACGAGACAGATTTCACTTTGATTGAAACAAACTCTTAGCACAATCCTGCCTGTGACTTCCTAATCCAAGTGCAAGGCAACCTATGCTGGGGTGGCTCTAGCTGCACAGCTCCTTCTCTCGCACCACCTAAGTTTGGAAGACTTTTAACTGAAAAGACAGTCTCAGAAGAGCAATGCCTGGTGAAAAGCTGCTGTATTGACCGTGGCTATGGTGGCACTGGTTGCTGAATCTGTTCTGTGAAGCAGCTTTTCAAGATCCCTGGGTACACACCTGGCAAGTTCCATGAAGTGCTCCAGCCTGAGTTTTTCTGAGAAGGGAAACAAGGGCTGTTGACTCATACACTTCAAAAATTTGGCTCTACAAGAGGAAATGGCCAGCCCTGCATGTTTCCCCTTCCCATTTTGTTAGCCTGTGGAGGAGGAAGGAGGCCCACCATTATTCTGAAAGCAGTGAGCAGCACAGTAGCAGGATGAGAAGAGGGCTGTGTGGTCATCCCAGAATGCTGCTCCAGTGCTATCACTTTGACAGCTGTTTATAATCAGGCATTATAAACATCTAAAGTTCATATAGAAAGTGCCATTATTTTTTTGTCTTTAGAAGTTGCTTGGCTCTTTGTAAATTATTATTATGCAAAACATTTAGGAAGTTGTATGTGAAAGATACTTAATCAGACAATACTGGGAATTGTTATAAACACTAGTATGCACATAAATTATTAGGAATCATGTTGATTCCATGAGGTAATAGCTGGGACTTTATCACTTCAAGTACATGAAGCATGCAAACGGTCATAAGTAACTTTACAACTGTAGCTGATATTTCCCATAAGTGAAATGTGTGGGATTTATTCAGTTAAGATGAATGGCTTTCAGAGCTGTGTATCTTGTTACTGAAAGTCAGTCTATCAGACAAAAGAAAATCAGGCTTCTGTTTCAGTGAGATTCTTGAAATTCAATGGTTTATGTAGGTTTCCAAATAAAATTATAGTTTTGTTCTCTTTAGATTTAGTTGGCTTAATTTGTCTTACTTATGATATGCTTGTATGGTTTTATTTTATTCCTTTACACAAGTTCAGATGTTAATTAATGCCTTAACCTGTCCAAGAACTTGCAAATGCTCTGTGGGATCGTGCAGTTCTGCTGCTTTTGAATGAAGTAAATGTAGTTCACAAACTCTGTGCGTGCACACACACACACAGATATATATATATATATATGTGTGTACGTTTTTCTCCTGTGTTGCAGATCGGCCACATCGAAGGACAGCCAGAGAGGAAAGGGGTCTTTCCAGTGTCCTTTGTGCACATTCTGTCAGACTAGTAAAACCAACCAACCAACCAGCCAATCCTAAACTTGAGCATTGCACATTCTCCATGCAAGACGGGCTTTTTAGCAAAAGCGAACGCTGCTGCCTCCCTGTATCCTGTGCACAAGTGTGTATATAGCTGCTGTTACGAATTAAGAGTTCATTTAAGTTTCACCTCATGAGGTTGAATTATATGTATTGTAAATATACTGTGTTACTCTGCCTTTGCCAGTATTATGGTAGCCTTGGAACCTGGCACGCCTTATTGGGTTCGTTGAAGCCATCCTTGGCATCTAGCACTTACATCTCTGTCTACGCTGTTAGAAATACGTGTGAACTGCCAGCTTTCCAAACTAGGTGGTCTCCATCAGCCACGTACCTGTACAGAAATGACTGTTCCTAACAACTCGGTATTCTCAGCATACAACTAGCAGAAAGTTTAGAATGAGTGAATGGGTTTGGACAATTGACAAACCAGACTGCAGTTTCTAAGTGTATGCAGTTTACAGCTATGAAACCCACTTTGGTATTTATTTAATATAGTGCTCAGTTAAGTGTAATTATGAAGACAAATATTCACTGACTTTACAGGTAACAGTAATGTTTTATGGTGTGCATACGGCATTTCATGTTTATATTCCGTGGACCTATGCCAAACTGTGATTGCAGTTCCCCTGTGATATTACCTCACTATAAAAAGTTACAAATTTATTTCATTCAAAACCTTATTTTAATGAAAATTAGTCATATTGTTCTTTAGTAGATATATGTGAAATTTGCTGGTTTCTTTCACTGAATTCTTAGTAACCAAGGACTTCTAGGAGATGTAAACTGTTGACATTATGCATGCATTTAGGCGCTTACCTGAAACCTGCCTTTGTACAAAAGTAGTCCCTGTAGTCATGTAGCTACATTTGAGGAAAAGAACATTTTAACTTAATTGCTATTCAGATTTTAATGTGAGCTTGCAACGGTATTTGTTTATAGCTGAATTGGCTCTTTGAAAAATGATTTTGTGGGGTTTTTTCTCCTCTGTCTTCAACCTTGCTAAAAGTTAGTTACCTAAAATAAAATTTCTTAAGTGGTGATATAAGGATAAATTTAAATTACTTTTAATTATGCTAAAAAGTGGAAGTTAAGATAAACTCTCGTGCATTTGATCAGGCTGTTACTGGTAGAACTCAGATCACAAGTGTCGGGCTGGTTTTAGTAGAGTTCGCTAAACTGTAATAATCTTAATTCCAGGCACCAAGTAACAGACATGCTGTTATCAAGCTAATTTCTATGAAAATGTTTGGAAGGCTGCATTTGACCTGAGGTTTCTTGAAAGCTGGTACAAAGTTGCATTGCCAGAAAACACTTTAATATATTACTGGTGTAATGTACTGGAAACTTTTCATTTCCTGTGTCACTTTCAATGTCATATTTTAACTTCTGAAATATCACATGATTGTGTTTTCCCCATAGTTTGTCTGTAGCAGGTTCCATGACATGACATAACATAGTTTTCTATGACTTGCTTTAAATGTAACTTTGGCTTCAGTACCTAGTACTGCAATTTCAACGCAGGTTGTCTTGGCTGCATGGAAGGATTTTCATTTCATAGAAGCACATCTCAGACTTTCTGAGGGCTTTCATTTTTAATTCAGTTTTACAAGACTGTAGTCAGTGAATATTTAATTCTGTTTGTGGTTCGTAGAGAAACAACTATCGGTCTAAACCCCACATGGAAAAAATGCAAAGTATTTATCAACTGTTAATGGTTTTATCATTTATAACAGAAGTTTATTACAAACAATAACACAGTGAGTGAATGAGCCTGCTGGCATCTGATCTTCAGTATTACCAGCTCCAGTATTTCAGACTTTATTCTGTTTTTTTATGGAAAGGAAGTCAGGTTTAGCATTTATTTAGCATTCCATTTTATCCATTACTACAATGTTTTAAGTTGCATTAAAGAACAAAACCTATTCACTTTTGTGGTCAGTTGTATTTTTAAGTGATCTTGAAATAAACTGATGAAAGCAAATCATATAAAGAAAACCTAGGCATGTAAAATTATGTAGAGTCAAATGTCTATTCTTTTCTATGCTCTTTAAAATAGTATACATATGCATTTTATAAAACTAAATGAGTTCCGTCAGGAACAATAGTTCTGTTTATTCTGGCTTATTGTGGGTCATAAGAAATCTGAAAATGTATGATATTGATTGAGTTTAAGTACAGTATTATATATTTGAACTCAATGAGCCACTGTCTGCGATTTTGTATATGACATAGTATTTGGAAAGTCTAAATCTTTATGGAAAATTAGCTGATAAGGGGTTGGGGGGAGGGGCAGGGGAAGGTGCCCCCAGAGGGGGAAGAATGCTCTGCAGATGATGTCTTATTTACTGTTGAACAACAGTTGCTATTTATTTTTTTATTACATAGTACATCAACGTGTACAGAAATCAGATCTGCTCATGCCACTAGTTAAAATCGTGACTTCTCATTGAATGTTAAGGTAAAAACATCAGTACACGTCTATTCACATGTATTTAATGTGACAGTTTTTGAGTACTGTATGTGTTCATTTCTACTTTTTTAATATTTAAAATTGCTTTTAAATAAATGTATTCAGTTGATCCCAGATATCTGAACAAGGCCCTTTTGTCAACTGGAATATCTTCTAGGGAGAAAGTCTGAATTCCAAACAGGTAGAACTAAAACACTTGAAATGTTTTCTCTTGAATATAAAGCACCTCTTATATGATCCAATTAACTGTGTATCTCTTTAACAGCTGTTAAGTATGGATGCAATTGCCTTTATCTGGAAAACTTTACTGACTAAAGTTAGCATCAAAACACTCATTTTGTCCATGAGTTTCGATTGCCTTCTCTCTGGCTTCAGTAGGCTCTACGCAAAGCCAGCCCCCTGTGTCTTGCTTTCTACAGCTGGGTTGAGAAGAACCGCTCAGCAGGGCTCTCTGTCCCTTACAGAGCCCTCCTCCATCCATGGGCAGGACTGCCAACCCCGACCACAGCCCTCAAACCAACTCCAGCAGCACTAACCTCTCTGGGAGGGAGTGACTTTATTGCTTAGAATTCCAGTTCTGACCCAGCTTGCAGAGGTTATTGTTCCCCTCCCTGTCTCAGTTCTTGGAAGTTTCTCATTTAAGACGTTCCAATCCAACCTGCTCCAAAAAGAACAAGTCACCTGAAATTACTAGAAAGCAATGAGAACATCCTTAAGCCAGAGGAAAAGCTGGAGTGTGGAGTTATCAGATCTGGTTTGTATCAAACAGAGTAACTGCAACAGCACAGGGCTCAGGAGACCCCTGTGATGAGCTGGTCTCCCGAGCACTGCTGAATTGTAGCACAGGCTTGGCCTGGGCTCAGCAGAGAATGTTCTGCTTGGTTACTCTGGGGTTTCTAAATTTACACAGGCTGAACACATGGGGCGAGGAATGTGTGAAACAGGGATGTGGGGCTGAGGAAGCAGTCTGGTTAAATATTCTGCTTTTACTGGGTTTCTCCCTTGTCACCGTCTTTCAGATCACAGCACTTAGAGACTCATCGATCCCAGTATCTCAGCTCCGTGTCCTACCTGTGTTACTTGTCCTCACTGACATGTATTGATTTCCTTTGGCAAGTCACAGCTGAGGTGGATATCTCGTACAGGAGCAGAAGAGACCAAGACAAATGAGTGCCCAGAGAACTCCCTTGGTCAAAGTTTGTTGTCTTACCCTTTTCCTGGGAAACTTGAAGCTCCTTGTTGAGCAAAAGACTGATTGTTAATCAAAACCTGTTAAAGTGGTGCAAATGTTAGATACTGATGAGTGAGACTCAGAAATAGCTCCCCACCACCCAGCAAAAACCCAAACACCCCAACCCTACAAGTATGATTTGTTTTCAGATGCTTCCCTCCTCCCCAGACTCTGTAGGTCTGTGTGACAATTCACCTAACATCAACAAAATGCAGTTGCACTTTCCCCACACTCTGCCCTGGTGGAGAGTTTCATGCCAGTCACTCCTGAGACCAGTAACCCTCCTATGCCAAAAAAATGGAGCAAGACAGAGGAGCAACTGTCCCTAAGTAAATAAAAGTTCAGCTTCAGGCCTTAAATTCTTACAGACAATTTATCAACTTAGCCTTGGGTTTAAGGCTGCTGGGGGTGCTTTTATGAGACACTTTAGCTCTTCTGAAACAGCTGGAGGCTTTGCAAAAGGGCACAGAATGCACGCAGGGCTGTGAGATGTTTTCCTTTATTACAGCTGCAAGCCAAAATTTTTCTTATCTAATACAAACCAAGTATTTCAAGTTGTCTTAATGATACTTTTAGGGCGATACACGACATGATTTACAGCTCAATCATCTGCTGGGAGAGCGCTCAAGTTTCTTGAGCTAAGCTAAGTGCTGTTTGTCAACTTGTAGTTAAGCTCCCAGAGTCTTGACTAGTTCTCGTCAGCTGCTGTTGGAGTGACAGCACAAAGGACAGAGTGTCACAGCACAGCCCTTGCCTTATTCCTCCACAAGTTACAGAGCAGATCCTCCTGTCTGCAGCAAGGCGGTGCCTGCTCTAGTCTCTTCTTATAATAGCGGGGGCAGGGGACAAACTATTTGTGACAGCTGCCACATCTGCTGGCCCTGTCGGAGCTGAGGAGAAGCTGATCAGCTGTTGGCTGTACCACCTGAGGAACGTTTTGAACAAGCTTTAAGCTGACGAACTTTAAATCTGGTGTAAATGCTACTCTGCAGTTCTTACCAGTTTGGTTCTTGCAGTGTCTGACGAGAAACATCTCATCCCCTTCTGCTTGTTGCTTTTTGCTGAAGGGCAGTGTGGGACTAGGTCTGTTCTCCCATGGGATTTTTCCCCCAAGGCTTGAAAATGTTCTTGTGCTTCAGTTACCACCAGAATTTTAGAAATCTGACTTTTCTCTCACAGTCCCATCGTGTAGATGAACC
Source organism: Brachypteracias leptosomus (assembly GCA_013401335.1). NCBI lineage: Eukaryota > Metazoa > Chordata > Aves > Coraciiformes > Brachypteraciidae > Brachypteracias > Brachypteracias leptosomus. Next base: position 152,802 of record VYZX01013816.1, on the reverse strand, counting down.
ACCTCTGACCACTCAGCTGCTCCAGCATGGCTGTGTTAGAGGTGGTTCCATTGTATTTATTTTTGTTCAGTTCAAAGCAATAGCATTAGGCTTGGATTTTTGATAACTAATTAATTTCCCTAGTCTCTTCCTCAGGGAATACTCCAGGAAGAACTTACTACAGCTGCCTGTAAACTGACGAATAAGGAGTAGTGTGTGATAGCTTAAGTCTGAAGCTGCTCTCAGACCTCTCATCTCTCCCTGCTCCCACATCCCTGCCTATGGCAGTGTCACCACATCTCTGAGCTGGAGTTCTTGGTGCATAAATAAAAGTCAAAGCCTTACTTATTGAAGAGCATTGAAATGTCCTCCTGAACATCAGACTGAAGATAGACAAGCCACCTCTCGAGTCACAGGAGAGGTCAGCAACTGTTTGTTGGCTAAGAAGGAGTTTTGCAGTGGGTTTCTGTTGGAGCCTGCAGATTTACTCAGTGATCTGGTGACACCAGTAGCCACACACTGCTTCAAAGACACCTCAAAAATGAAAGCAGATATTTTTTTCAAATTAGCTAAGATTATACTGCCTGTAATCACCTGCCCATACTGCAGATCATCCCGTCCATGGCTCTAGACCTACATGTCCACAAGTCCTAGCCTTCCCTTTATTCGTTGCAGATTTTGAATTCAGAGCTGTACCTCTAGGTGGGAAAGCAAGAGCCCCAGGTAGCTGAGCAGTAAGTGAGCTGCAGCCAGCAACATGCTCTCATTTCAGCTCAGACCTTTTATTGTGTAAAAACCCATGAAGGAGCTGGTTAAAAGCCTTGTGGAGCAACTCTGGGACCACTGCAGTAGTTCTGATCTCTGTGGATGAAAGTGTGGAGATGAAGGACAGAATTGTAGATCCAGGATCTTCCTCAGCATCTACCATCCCTACAGGAACTGGGCCAACCTCTGCAGAAAGAGGAGAACAAATGCTAAATTTGCCTCAATAGGGTACATGGAGCTGCTGGACTGCTTACAAGAAAGTTTAGCAGCTTGGTTGTCTAGAGAGCAAGCAGCACTGAGCTTCATGTGAAGGGAGCTTTGAGTGATGCTGGAAGATGGGGACTTTCAAGTCTTCTGCAGAGTATAGGAACAAATCTGAACTTGACATCTGCTACAAGGTGGAGATGTGAGAAAAGCAGGAGAGCAACACAGACCACAACTTGGACACCTTTGAAAGAGTATGAATGACTCCATCATTGATGTGAAGATCAGTCATAAGGAGTCAGCAGCTCTCCTGCGAGCATTGCCTGTAGGTGGGCCATATAACTCACCTCAGCACTCAGGGTAATGCAGAGATTCAAGTGATGTGAAGAAGTGAAGGTCCCTTGTCCCGGAGAAGCAGCAAGATCTTAGCAAACAGTAATGGGGGAAGGAGGGCAGGCAGCAGGGCAGTCAGACCAGCTGGTCAGCATCACATAAGTAGCTGCTGTAGTAGCTAAGCTGTGTGAAGGAGCAGAAGGCACCAGATGTGCAGGAAGAGTCCGTGCCCAAGATCCAGTGAGCAGGAGCACTTGGCTATAAGCAAGGAGGTTCTGCTGCCCTGCCAGTCCCTGGCAGCAGCTCCACACAGGGCCCAGGTCCACCTTAGATGTGATTCTGGCACCCCCACTACCTCCTTGGAGCAGGTTTGGAACGGTCACCTTGCTTAGGGATGGATTTTGCTTAGGATCATCCTTTAACTCAGCATCTGTGCTCCTGCCAGGTCTGTCTGAGTGAGATGGGGCAGGGTCCAGCAGAAAAGCTCCTTCTGTTCCCCCTTCCCTGATGGGATTCAGAGAAAGTTGAGATGAAAAAAAAATATTAAATTTGAGGGTGAAAAAACCCTTTCTACTTCAAAACCCTTGAAAGCAGGATTTTGATCCTCCCAGTGTTCTGCCTAAATGTTTTTCATGCAAAATGCGGGCCCTGGTTATATTTATTTAGCCTGGGGTCATTGCTTCCCCTCGCTGTAAAACAGGTGCCTGGTCCAACCCATGATCCATATCTTTAGCTGTTTGCCTGGTGAGATAATATAACTGCTGCCCCCATCTCCATCTGCTTTGGGCCAGAGACAGGACTTGTAGCCATTGTAGCTGTCGCAGTGTGACCAACACCATGGTGTGGGGCCCCTGGGGCTGCAGAGGGAGCTGAAGCATTCACCAGTAAAGCCGAGCAGCAAAATGCCATTTAGAGAAATTACCTTAAGACTTGTTACCCCCATCTAATCCCCGTCCCTTTCTGAAAGGGATTGATAGTGCAGGAGAACAACAGCATCTGTTGCTGGAGGGACAGCTTCCTGCTGGGCAAATGGGGATGGGGATGCCATGTCCTAGGGGGACCCTCACTCCTTCTGTGACCAAGATGCTGTCAGTTGTCAACACAAGATGGAGGAGAAACTGAGCAAGGTGCCTCAGGGATATTACAACTGCTCTGGTGTCCGAGTGCAGCTCAAGCAATTGAAGGAGCCATTGGGCGTTGAAGGAAAAATTCAGCTTTGATGAGTTTTTACTTTAGATTGAGAGAGTCAGTCTTGAAGGCAATGTCTTAGGGCACTGGTTCAGCTGCCAGGCCAGAAAGCCAGGCCCTGACTGCAGCAGGGACCAACACCTCCTTTGGAGTTGCCAGCAGCCCAGTTGACCGCGGTGCCCCTCACCTGCAGCCCCAGCCAGCAGGCTGATGTAGATGGTTGGTTTTGGTGCACACACGTTTAAAGTTTGTGAGATGCTCCTGCATGTCCCTGGTACTTCCCTATTTCTGCAAAGCCTTGCTCTTGCTCTGTCACACACTTTGTGCACGCTTGCCCAGAGCAGCCTCTCGGGTGTGCCGGGACATGGACACGGCCGGCTCCCCACGAAGGGTCCCTCCTCACCTCCTGGGACCTGGCCAGGGACCCCCGCCACGGCTGAGGGCTCAGGCGGGGGTCTGTGCCCTGCTCTCCACCCTACCCCCGGCCAGACCGGCCTCCTTTCGGCCTGCAGAGAAGCTCGCAGAGAGCAGGGGCACACACACTTCCCTCCTCCCCCCCCCCCCCCCCCCCCGGGGGCTGCCCGGGGTGAAGCTGCAGCCGCCGTTCCGGACGGGAGGGAGTGAGCGGCGGATCGGGGCCGGGCTCGGCGAAGGTGCCGGGGCCGCCTCTTCCCCCCCCCCCGCGTTGCTTCCTTTTATAGCGATGCGACGCCGCGCCCGCCGCCCGCCGCCGACCTGTGGCCGTGACGACGCCGCCCTGCACCCCGGCAGGCTGAGGCTGCACCCCGCCGCCCAGGTAGGCTGCCTACGACCCCGCCGCGGGCGGAGCGGAGCAGGGAGGGGTGGGGAGTGGAGGGGCGGGGAAGGACGCGGCTCGGCTGGAACGGGGCGGCGGCCGACGGGCGTCCACCTGCCTCGGCGGCTGAGGGGAGCGGGGCGGGGGAGCTGAGGGGACCCGGGGATCGCCTGAGGGGGGGGCGCCTGAGGGGAGCTGGGGCGGCCCCTGAGGGGAGCCGAAGGGTGTGCGCCTGAGGGAGCTGAGGGATGAGCACCTGAGGGGAGTCGAGGGGTGAGCACCTGAGGGGAGCGGGACATCGCCTGAAGGGAGATGAGTAGCAAGCACTTGGGGGAATTGAGAGGTGAGAGCCTAATGGGAGAGGGAGACCGCCTGAGGGGAGCCGAGGGGTGGACCCCTGAGGGGAGCGGGAGGAGCCGGTGCCGTGCAGGGCCGAGGTAAGGCTCGCCCCGCCCCGCTATGTCCCCAGGGCGGGAAGGCGCAGTCCCGCGGGGCCGGCGGAGGGTGCTGGGGCAGCCCGGGGCAGCCTTGCCCGCAGCGCTGGCCGTCTGTCAGCCCGCAGGCGGAGCCGGCGTGGACGGCGGGGCGAGCCCCGAGCCGAGCCCCATGTCGGCCTGAAGGGCGGAGCCGCCACCTCAGTTTCCTTCAGGGCGGGCGGGCTGTGAGGCTGCCCGAGTCAGTCGGTGCTGAGGGGGCTTCAGTCACGTCTACGGGGGGCACGGGGGTGACAGGCTGGGAACAGGAGATATCTGTGCCCTAGGACCAGGGGACGGAGGTGACGGATCCAGTGAGCAGTGTAACAGGTCTCATGCCAACGAACTCGATCTCCGGCAACTGCCTGGTTGAAACTGAGCAGCAGCAGGTTGGGGGTTGGCTTCAGGAGGAAGCCACTGTTTGGTACAGTAGCCTGTGCTGCTTATGGCCGTCCTGGCCTGGGAACAGTGGTGATTGTTAGAGGTGGGTGCATTGCATTTGACCACTCTCCGGTGCTCGGACAGGTGTCAGACTGGAGACTTTTCAGTCGTCATTGTTCATGCAGATCTTTCATCTGAAAGTTCAGCCTCGCAGCCAGAAATGCACTGGGCTGGCCAGTGAGCGCTTCTGCTTTGGGCAACCCGGTACTTCCCTGTCTGGGCAGGGACGGTGCTGTGGTTGTGACCGTGACTGTGTGCGAAAACTACCCCTTTCTTAAGCAAGTTGTAGCATTTCAAAAGGATTAGTGGTGAAATTTTGTTGGAAATGCAATGTTATCTTTGTTTCAGAAGCCTGGCAGCAGGCTGCCGCCTGTTTAATGTCAAGGATGCCAATATTACTGCTGCGGGGAGGGGGGGGAAACATTCAGGGTGCCTGCATGAGCTCTGAGAGACCCTCCTAGGTGCACATGGGCACCCTGGGTCATTTTGGTGCTCGTTCCTGCATGGAAGACCTGCTTGGTGGGGCCATCTGCCACTTCAGTGCATGGCTCCTGCTGCATTCCCCACTCAGCAGGTACCAGCAGCCCCTTCCTGTCAGGGCAGCAGGATGCTCTCAAGCTGCTGTTGCAGGCAGCAGTTCCTACTTGCTGCTCTGCTCTTGCTCCAATCACTGACCAGACCAAGAGGCCTTGTTAGTGCGTTTTCCAACAGTTGTCAACTTGATTTCCCAGGGCACACAAGAGGTTGGTGGTGCTGTTTCCTTCATGGTTCAGCAGGAGAAGCACCCCTGGCATGATGGAATTTCTGAGCAGGTCTTAGGCAGTTGGTCTGCATGGAGACTAGGAAGTACTCAGGATCCAGCTGGAACAGTCGTACCAACAGGACTTTTGAAAACGTTTGCTATAAAGTCTAGAGTACCTGTTTCTCTAACAGATCAATAGTTTAGAGTGCTCAGCAAGGAGCATGTCCGATGGATTTTCAATAATCTGCAGGCACAGCTCAGGCTTGAGCCAAAAATAATTAGGCCACATTCTGTGCCTCTAAATGAAGCATGCCCAGTAAGAGCAGTGGAAGGAGCAGACAGAAACTTAGTGCTGCCTCTAGAGTGTGGGAGGGCACAGCCGCTCAACTGCTAGTCCCTTCTACTCAGAGGTATCGGAGGATAAATAGTGGCTCACAAGAATGAAGACTGGTGTTTGAGATACTTCCTGTGCTTGTTGGAGAAGAACAAGACTAAGAGTTCTGAAAGTAAAAGCGTATTTCCTGTGGAAAACTTTTGCTGAAGTGAAGGTTGTGATCATTTTGGAGCTGGAGTCACAGCCGTGGTGATTCAGGCTGGCCACGCTGGCACCTGGATGGGGCTGGCTGGGTTGGTCTGAGGCAGAGTGGAAGACACCAAGCACTGCTCTGCTAAACCTGCACATGGGGAACAGGCGCAGCATCACATGCTCCTCTTGCTTCACTGGGAACAGGAAGGGAGGCTACATCCTCTGTCTGCAAACAGCCTCAAGAACTTGGTTAGAGACAACAGGTTGGTTCGTTGGCAGGTATAAACTGGCCTGCTCTGGTTGACTAAATACATGCTCCAGAGGCTCAGCTGAGAACCAAGTGTGGGTCTTTTGTCTGCCCAAGCAAAGCCAATTCACGAGTGTGATCCCATCACACATTTAAGTACCAGGGCTGTTTCTGTAAGGTGAAGGTCATTCCTGCAGCACTCTCTCAACCCTGACTTTGGAAAGACTTGTCTCTGAGGTTACCTCAGTGCAAGACCTATTGTCCTAATCATCTGTTTAGGCTTTCCCTTCGTACCCAATGGCTGTGATCTTGCTTACCTGCTGAATCACTGCCTCATGCAGACCCGCACGGTTCCACCAGGAGCTGAGCCGGGCTCCCTGGCTCCCAGGCTGGCTGTCCTTGCAGCAGCAGAGCTCTGGGGGAGGAGGCGGCCGGGGGCAGGGCGCAGCGCTGGCAGTCAGCTGGAATGCAGTTGCTGGAGCAGGGATTCCAAATCTGCAGTCAGGCTGGATCTCGCAGTGGGTAGGAAGCACTTTGCACGGTGTCGGCAGTTACTCAGCTGTTGGAAACCTTTGTTCTGCTCTGCTCTCAGCGGAGCTCGATATAGCTTGGATTTTCATTTGCTGCCTGAGTTCTATTACTGTCTGTGCTGGGTATATTTTAAAACTGTTCCCCCCAGTGGTTTTTTTATGTTGTTGGTTTTTGAATGCTGCACACATGAATGTATTCCTGTAAGATCTTCCTACGCCAGAGATGCTCAAACTGAGCGTATGTGTGACCTTGTGTTAGGTGGGATAAGGCTAATAGATAGCTTTGGTTTCCCAGCAGTTTTTTACATGGCGCAAGCTGCTTTTCTGTCATTTCTCTCTCTCTTATGAAGAAAGATTGAGTGACTTGGGGCTTTTTAGCCTAGAGAAGAGAAGACTGAGGGGGGATCTTATAAACGCTTATAAATATGTGTCAGGTGGATGGGACCAGACTATTTTCAGTGGTGCCCAGTGATGGGACAAGAGGTAGCAGGCACAAACTTGAACATAGGAAGTTCCATCTAAACATGAGGAGGATCGTCTTTACCTTGAGGGTGGCAGAACACTGGAACAGGCTGCCCAAATAGGTAATGGAGTCTCCATCTCTAGTGACATTCAAAACCTGCTTGGATGCCATTCTGTGTAACCTACTTTAGGTTAACCTGGAGCTCTGGCAGGGGGGTTGGACTAGTTCTCCAGAGGTCTCTTCCAACCCCTACCATTCTTTGATTCAGTGATCAAAAATGCAATTTTTATAAAATGCTGGGTTTAGAATATTCTTTGTATAAATGCTGTAATATTTATTGCAGGGTACCTGGTGGGCAAACTATTTCTCAAAGGCGATCTGGATAGAAAGGGAAAACTATCAAATTTTCTCACCACAGCAGAAAACTAGGAATTTTATCTGAGTCTCACTAAGAAAGTCTTTGTCTCAGCCAGAATTAGGACACCACCCCCAACCCCCCGCATCCAGCTTGTTCCCAGTCTTGAGGTCAAACCTCTTGGCCACAACCCTCTCTGTTTAAGAAAAAAATATAGACACTAGTTGTAATCTGTGCTATGAAAATCTAATCTGTGACCTAATTTATTGTGATACCATGAAGAACCTGTCAGTAGCAATCACTGTAACCCGTGGGGCGGAGGCACTGCCTGCTTTCCAAGAGCGCCCGCTGGTCCTGACCTCAGAGGGAGTGTGTCACAGCGAGTGTGGACGTTTGGGCTTCTCCACTGCCAAATTTAGGGAATGATACAGAGGAACTCAGACTGCTTTTGTTATCCTTTTAACATGAAAGTGGCACAGGCAATCTTACTACGTGTGAGAGTGAACCTCTTCTGCAGGTGATCCCTGCAGAACAGGGTGGTTTGAAATGTGTGGGAAGGAAAATGAGATGCCACCAAAGCTGGACAATCTGTGTGTGGTGTGATAGCCATTTACCTGTTAACTGCTCATTCACCTTGTCTGTTGGAGCGACTTGGATGCGACCAACTCACTGGGTGAGTGGTTAGAGGAGTGACTTGTCTAAGTGAGTTGGCACCAATGTGAGCTGAGGTTTCACGGGCTGATTCTCAGAGAACAAAGTTGGCTGGCTTCTGGTACAGCCCCTTTGAGTCAAGTTTATTGTCCTTTAAGCAAAAAACTCAAGATCTCTGTGGTGTGTTACTGAAACCATAGAACTGCCAACCTTGCTTTGCAAGGCTAGAGAAGGAAGGAAGGTTTTACAGGTCGGAAACACACAAATGATAGGCTGAAAAAGTGGGAATCATATTCCTAGGTCCCTGCACTGCCCCATCAGGGATAAATCTTAACTGAGGAACTACTGCTCTGTCAGAAACGGACAGCAGAGCTGGGCTTCCGGGATGATTGTTCTAGAAATAACAGTTCCTTTTTTAAAAAAAATATTATCTTTAAAGTGCTTTACTTGAAAGTACTGAATTAAAATGTGTAGGGGCATGCAGTCTGTTAATAGCTGTTAAGATCCATGTCCCTGCTTGGTGAGACTCCATCAGTCCATTTGGACTTGGAGAGCCTCTGGGTTGCTGGCTGGGTTTTGGGGATCCAACCAGATACACGTCCAAAACGAAGCTATAATCTGTGGCCTGATGCCTTCCCTGCTCACCCTCACTGGAGCTACCTCTGCTGCTGTGAAGGCATTAGCTCTTACACTTTCTATTTTGAGCCTCCTCTCTATTTTCAGTATTTGTACATGTCTTGTTCCCTAGCATACATTAGGTGTATGTGAGCATAGAATACCTGCGTTGCCGTAGTATTTTGTAAGCTCGGTGTCCTTTTATCCACCCCCTTGGGGCACTCAGTGCTCAAGTTTCAATGTGTTACTTGTTGATTTTCGCTCACTCCAGGCTTTTCCCTCCACCCACTCACTTCCTCTCACAAGTGTTTCCTCACTTCACCACTTTTTCACACACGTTTCTAGCGCAGGGTCGCCTCCCGTTGCGGGCAGGCTCAGCCCTTCGTCTGCCCGTCACCGCAGGGATGGGCGACAGATCAGTGTGAGAGGAGGGGCAGCGGCCGGGAGAAGGTCCTTGCGCCTGTGGGGTGAAAGGTGCAGTGCCAGGGAGGGGGGGGTTCGGGTGCAGATGTATTTGATGCAAGAGGAGCAAAGGCTTTTAACAGGGTGTAGGGAGTGAAGGTAGAAGAGGGCGGATGGTTGTCTGTGTGCTCAGGGATGGGTGCAGTGTGTCTGTGTGCGCAGCTGGGAAGCAGCAGGGCACGTTGGGCTGGCACCCGTGCAAGGCTTGAGGAAGGTGCATGCTCCAGGCCAGAAAGCAGCCAGGTCCCACTCCCTTCCTCAGCCCTGCACTTGTTCTTGGAGCCTAATAGCATGTTTTAATGTGTAATTTTTTTCTATCTGCGTATTTCTAACAAAGGTTTCCCACCTTCCCTTGGGCAACATTGGTTTCTCAACTACACAGGGTGCATCTGACACCTTACAATCTATTAAAAAGAGGAAAAAAAACCCGCCATGAAAATAGCATATCTGTAGTTCTAAATTAGGCAATGGCTCAAATTAGTAAGAACAAGCCTGTGTGTGGCTGTGTAAACCAGGAGAGAATTAATACTCATCTGACGCTGAGCAAGGCAAACAAAGGTTTGCAGCCTGCACTTCCTTCCATGTCCCACTCCTGTCCTTGTGGCTTCTCTTCCCTGCAGGGCTCAGTCACTAGAGCAGAGAGCCGTGCAGATGCTGCTCCCCTCCTGCCAGTGCTCTGTGAAATGTTGGCAATAGCTGGAGTGTTTTTACCGCACTCCTTTCATTTCATTGCTTGGCTGCTGTAAATGCAGATTTGGATTCATCATGCTAAGATCACTCGTCAGAGCCCTGGATGTGGCCTGAGTCCCACACTGGGTCTTGGGCTCACCCACCATTTCTTCAGCAAGAAAGGTGCCCCCGAGACACTTGTTCTTGTTCCCTCCCTCCAGCTGTGGTTTACTTTCCTCCACTATGATTGTGCTGCTGTTAATGGGGCTGCAGTACAAAGCAGTCATTGCAGTAATTCACATCACAAGAATAACTCTGGGTTGGTTTGGTTCTTTACAGGTCCATTTTTCATTTTGCATCCTGGCATCGTTTTCATCTGCCGCATGACCCATGCAAACAGGTTTATTTGTGCAAGTTGAAGTGGGCAATAGACTAGTGGGAAAGGGTGGAAACTTGCTGGTGGAAGGAAAAATTATATGAAAAAAGGATCTTGAGCTGCCCAGGAGGGGAGGTACATAAGTGGTGGTTGAGTTGTTTGACCCTGCTGGTGGAGGTAACATAGGGCTGCTGATCTTTGGGGGTGGTGGTGATGTGTTTAAGGGAGGGGAGAACAAGAATCTTTGCCTCTGTCCCCCCTTCTCTGGGAACCACTGTGCTAGGCCCTGTGCCTGCTGCCAGAGATAAGCTCCTGGGAGTGGGTGTTCTTCCACTCCCAGCATATCCAGAGGAACTGGAGGTCACTTGGAAATCCAAATTAAGCAGTGCCTTAGTGCATAGAATCATAGAATCATAGAATGGTTAAGTTTGGAAAGGACCTTGAAGATCATCTAGTTCTAGCCCCCCTGCTGTGGGCAGGGACACCTCTCTCTTGCTAGACCAGGTTGCTCAAAGTCCCATCCAACCTGGCCTTGAACACTTCCAGGGATGGGGCATCTTTGAAAAAGTTTACTCAAAGGGCTGGCGTTCCTCCAGTGTGGTTAAACTGATGGCCTCCCTCCTGTAGCAGTGCAAGAGGGCCCGGGATGGGCTGTCAGCAGCCAGCAGTGGCCTTAGAGCTTCACATTAGGCAGCTGAGTTGGATTCCTGCCCCTCTCACCTTGCTCCCATCAGAGCACAGAGGCTGCAAAACCAGAGAGGGCTGGACTGCGTCAGGCACATCGCTACCCAGAGCCGCTGGCAGGGATTGTGCTGGAGGCTTGTGAAGTGCCAGGGTTGCTGCAGGGAAGGGTAACAATGAGATGGACACTAATACATACAGGGTGAAGGAAGCCAGTCTCCTTATCTTGCTAAAGGCCACTAGACAGAAACTCCTGTACCTTGAGAGCTGCTTCTGAAGTAGCCCTAAATCACAGTGTAACGTCCTTGCTGTTGGTAGTCTTGTTACTAAAGATGCTGAGCAGTTGTTCATTTATCACTATTCTGTGTGGAAGGTGACTTTGTAAAGCTGCTGATGTGGGGCTCTTCATCGCACGCACACACTCTCACCCCCATCACTTGCATACTTCCCTTAGTCTAGTAGTCGGCAGCTCTCACTCTGCAAATTCAAATGTTGGGAGCGAGTTCAGCTTAGTTGAGACTCTTTTGCTACTGTGCCCAGCGGGAGAAAGGAGTTAACCTGCTGAATGGAAAACAAGCAAATTTTCCCTCCTTCTGTGTTTCTGAAGCCTGTGGTGCTAAAAGATGGGGAGAGAAGGGCAGGAGGAATGTACCTGCTGAGTAAAAGCTCCTGCAGTTTTCTGAGAGCTACTCTGGACATTGTTGAGTGTTAGTCGTGGTTAGTGTGGGGTTGTACAAGTCTGTGTGAAGATAACGCTGCACTTACTGTGTGGTTCCTTTTCCGTCCAGTGTTGTTGTTCTTCCCTCAATGAGAAGACTATAAACACTGCCCCGTTGATACTGGTCGGCATGAAAAGGAACTTGGTCGGTTTTGCTGCCTGAAAGTGGAATTTTTCTGGTAGCAGGTGTAGTTCAGATTGGGTTTTAGTTATGGCATTTCCTGTTTGTAGTAAAATACTGTGTAAACTAACTGTTTGTAGCCATTTTGGTGGCTTCGCTTTTTCCTGATGTTACCAGCCTATGTGTAGTTTAGTGTGTTACATGAGAAAACGAGCCAAAGTATTCATTATGAAAGTTAATAAATAGATATTTAATATAACACCCACCTCCCCCAGCTACACCACTACGCCCTCCCCACCATGCCCCTCACCCCCCTTCTCCCCATTACCCTCCCTCCCCTGCTCACCTCTGCCTCCACCTTCCATCCCCATCCCCATCCCCTCCCTGTTCTGGTCCAATCCCCCATTCCCCCCCCAGCACTGACATAGGAGCACTTGCTGCCTGGGTTTGGGAAGGTGGTTTTGTGCTTTTCTCCCCGATTTTGTGGCTGTTACGTGGGGCTGTTCCCACGAGGGGGCCGTGTCGGAGAGGCTGAGCCTCACAAACTCTCTCTCCATCTCCTGGTAGGCAGGAGGGTCTGGCGGCAGCACTGATAGGCCCAAGGCCACCGCTGTCCCCTGGAGATTGAAGGACATGCAGTATTGGGCCTGGGGGGCCCCAGGGGCTGCCCAGCTTGGGGGGGTCCCGCAGCCCCCGGCGGAGACGTGGAGCTGTGGCCAAGTGTGGAGTGGGCTAGCGGAGGCCGGTTGGTCCCTGCCTGCTGGGTCCCGAAGGGAGCAAGGAGCTCACCCCGCAGAGCCTTGGGCAGCCCTGCCTGGGTGGGGGAGAGGGTCTGTCATCTTTTTCTTAAATTACTTGATGCGAGAAGCATTTAGTGGATGTATTGGAATTCTTGTTTTGTGGGGAATGCACCCAGGTGGAGGTTGCAAACCCTTGCGTGCTTTTACACAGGGCTTCCAGGAGATTGTGTAGCTGGTACAGAACCAGTAAATTCTTTCCCTCACAGACTCCTGCAGCGTGTCAGTCAGCTTGAGGAAGCAAGTGTGGAGAGTGGGGGCCTTGAAAGAGAATACCGTGTTCAAGGGAACATGTAGAAAAGGACTGATCCTCATAACCTTGAGCCTGCTGATGCCACTGACAGGGTGGGTGCTTATCCAGAGCCCTTGGAGAGGACCGTCTGATACATGGCCACCAAATCGTGGCTTATCAGCACATTGCCCAATGCTGTACAGGTCGGGAGCTGTTCCTGGGCAGTTGTTTTCATACAGCTGAATACAGTCATTTGCATATTGCTCAGCGTTCAGGCTTTTCCTCTTCCTCTTAACTCTGTTGGGCACACTTGTACGTGTGTCTACGAGGGAAGTCGCGTTCTCAGTCAGCACCCAAATTAGTGTAACTTCCTCTGGGTAGTGGCTCCCAGAACTGCAGCCCCTGCTCTACCAGCCCTGCTGAGGAAGAGGAAGGGCAGAGGCTGCTCTGTGGGAGAACCTCGGTGAGGAACTTCCCCTGCATTTGTTCTCCTCCCCTGGTTCCTCATGCATGAGATGATCCAAGTCCTCATGTTCCCCCTGTCATGGAACATTGACTAGCTGGAGTTTCTGCCACAGGGGATGCCCATGTCCACTTGAGGGGAGCCATGGGCTTCCTGTGAAATCTCCCTGTGAAATAATCACACACACTCCATCCAAATTACTACCCAGGTGTCTGGTGTGCCCTGTCCTCTTGGCAGCTCTGCTGCTGGGGAGACTTTGGGGGGCAGCCAGATGGTGTCTTTGCTGCTGGGGGAAACCAGCGCCAGCTGACCCAGCCTTGCCCACCAGCGAGCAGCACAGGGAGCAGATGCCCCTTTTGCTCCCCTCTGTCAGGAGCTCTCGTTTTGCCTCCAGTACCCTGCCTGCAGCTGTGCCAGTGCATCCCAAGCCATGGTCCAAGCACAGTTGGCGGTAGCCCAGCTAAGACCCAGCAACTTGCCCAGTTGGTCCTTCTCCAAGGCTGCTCCAGGCCTGCCCTACCCTCTTCTGTAGGATGGAGCCTAAACTGACACTTGGGCTTCTTTGGGTTTCATTAAGGTTTGAATGNTCCTGCAGTTTTCTGAGAGCTACTCTGGACATTGTTGAGTGTTAGTCGTGGTTAGTGTGGGGTTGTACAAGTCTGTGTGAAGATAACGCTGCACTTACTGTGTGGTTCCTTTTCCGTCCAGTGTTGTTGTTCTTCCCTCAATGAGAAGACTATAAACACTGCCCCGTTGATACTGGTCGGCATGAAAAGGAACTTGGTCGGTTTTGCTGCCTGAAAGTGGAATTTTGCTGGTAGCAGGTGTAGTTCAGATTGGGTTTTAGTTATGGCATTTCCTGTTTGTAGTAAAATACTGTGTAAACTAACTGTTTGTAGCCATTTTGGTGGCTTCGCTTTTTCCTGATGTTACCAGCCTATGTGTAGTTTAGTGTGTTACATGAGAAAACGAGCCAAAGTATTCATTATGAAAGTTAATAAATAGATATTTAATATAACACCCACCTCCCCCAGCTACACCACTACGCCCTCCCCACCATGCCCCTCACCCCCCTTCTCCCCATTACCCTCCCTCCCCTGCTCACCTCTGCCTCCACCTTCCATCCCCATCCCCATCCCCTCCCTGTTCTGGTCCAATCCCCCATTCCCCCCCCAGCACTGACATAGGAGCACTTGCTGCCTGGGTTTGGGAAGGTGGTTTTGTGCTTTTCTCCCCGATTTTGTGGCTGTTACGTGGGGCTGTTCCCACGAGGGGGCCGTGTCGGAGAGGCTGAGCCTCACAAACTCTCTCTCCATCTCCTGGTAGGCAGGAGGGTCTGGCGGCAGCACTGATAGGCCCAAGGCCACCGCTGTCCCCTGGAGATTGAAGGACATGCAGTATTGGGCCTGGGGGGCCCCAGGGGCTGCCCAGCTTGGGGGGGTCCCGCAGCCCCCGGCGGAGACGTGGAGCTGTGGCCAAGTGTGGAGTGGGCTAGCGGAGGCCGGTTGGTCCCTGCCTGCTGGGTCCCGAAGGGAGCAAGGAGCTCACCCCGCAGAGCCTTGGGCAGCCCTGCCTGGGTGGGGGAGAGGGTCTGTCATCTTTTTCTTAAATTACTTGATGCGAGAAGCATTTAGTGGATGTATTGGAATTCTTGTTTTGTGGGGAATGCACCCAGGTGGAGGTTGCAAACCCTTGCGTGCTTTTACACAGGGCTTCCAGGAGATTGTGTAGCTGGTACAGAACCAGTAAATTCTTTCCCTCACAGACTCCTGCAGCGTGTCAGTCAGCTTGAGGAAGCAAGTGTGGAGAGTGGGGGCCTTGAAAGAGAATACCGTGTTCAAGGGAACATGTAGAAAAGGACTGATCCTCATAACCTTGAGCCTGCTGATGCCACTGACAGGGTGGGTGCTTATCCAGAGCCCTTGGAGAGGACCGTCTGATACATGGCCACCAAATCGTGGCTTATCAGCACATTGCCCAATGCTGTACAGGTCGGGAGCTGTTCCTGGGCAGTTGTTTTCATACAGCTGAATACAGTCATTTGCATATTGCTCAGCGTTCAGGCTTTTCCTCTTCCTCTTAACTCTGTTGGGCACACTTGTACGTGTGTCTACGAGGGAAGTCGCGTTCTCAGTCAGCACCCAAATTAGTGTAACTTCCTCTGGGTAGTGGCTCCCAGAACTGCAGCCCCTGCTCTACCAGCCCTGCTGAGGAAGAGGAAGGGCAGAGGCTGCTCTGTGGGAGAACCTCGGTGAGGAACTTCCCCTGCATTTGTTCTCCTCCCCTGGTTCCTCATGCATGAGATGATCCAAGTCCTCATGTTCCCCCTGTCATGGAACATTGACTAGCTGGAGTTTCTGCCACAGGGGATGCCCATGTCCACTTGAGGGGAGCCATGGGCTTCCTGTGAAATCTCCCTGTGAAATAATCACACACACTCCATCCAAATTACTACCCAGGTGTCTGGTGTGCCCTGTCCTCTTGGCAGCTCTGCTGCTGGGGAGACTTTGGGGGGCAGCCAGATGGTGTCTTTGCTGCTGGGGGAAACCAGCGCCAGCTGACCCAGCCTTGCCCACCAGCGAGCAGCACAGGGAGCAGATGCCCCTTTTGCTCCCCTCTGTCAGGAGCTCTCGTTTTGCCTCCAGTACCCTGCCTGCAGCTGTGCCAGTGCATCCCAAGCCATGGTCCAAGCACAGGTGGCGGTAGCCCAGCTAAGACCCAGCAACTTGCCCAGTTGGTCCTTCTCCAAGGCTGCTCCAGGCCTGCCCTACCCTCTTCTGTAGGATGGAGCCTAAACTGACACTTGGGCTTCTTTGGGTTTCATTAAGGTTTGAATGAACCTGGAACTCTTTGTCTACAAAGCAGTTGTGGATGTGTCCTAAGTGTTTGTTTAGATTGTCATTCTCACAGCGTGCTGAATAATTTCAGAGGTGGAAGAGTGGTCAGAGCTTCTGGGAACCAAGCAAGCTAACCTCCCTTGGTGTGTTTTGTTTTGTTTTGTTTCCTGTGCTGTTTTGTTGGGCCCCAGTCCTACTGTGAATTTCAAGACAACAGTAAAACACTGACAGCTCCCCCAGGGGGAGCTCAGCAGGAGCAGAGCTGTTCAGAGATGAAAGCATATCTGAAAGGTATTTTCAGAGGTCACTGAAACTCAGTCCCTTATCCCAAAGCCTCCTTTTGCCCTAGATACTATTATTGCAAGTGCAATAGGTGACTTTAGGTTCCAGCCCCATGAGAGGATGTACCAGTTAATATGGAGAACTTTAGAAGTTGCCCTTCCTTTCTCTGATGTCACTTTAATCCCTTGAGTGTGCAGAGATTAAAAGATACTTGATGAATGTACTAAACATTCATTGCACATTTCTCTTCCAGTATCCAGCTGACCTCAAATCCTAAATGAAAAAAATTTGCATTTGTTTCTAAAAGTGTTTCATTTTGTGAATCAAAATGTCAACACATTTGAAAATGGTCCCACGTGGGATGTTTGTGTCTCTTGAAGTTTAAATTGCTGGATCAATTTCCCATTAATACTGAGGGTATTTAAAGGACAAATTCTCTGCCTACTGCAGTGAAAATTTACCCCGAGGTATGACATTTCACCTGCTACCGAGTGTGAGATTGTTGGATATAATGGACTGGAATTGCTAGATTTGCACATGCTGGTAACAAAAGCGGGTGAGCAGCGAATCCCATTACAGAAAACCTTGCCTCTTTCTTTTTTTCCTCCTCCTTTTTCAGCCATCAAAACCTGCATGCTCTTTGCAGTTTTGTATTACTCCAGTATTCAGAAGCTTGTGCCGGATTTTAGGTGCCATTTAATCATGTACCATGTGAGTGGATAAAGAGAGCCCTGAAGAGCTTCCACTCAGAAGGGCATAAAGAAATGGGAGCACCAGGGTACATCCAAGGTCTTGTAGCTGAGCTGCCGCCACAAAGCCTGGCTCCAGCTTCACCAGCTCCTGTGCTGGACCACAGAGCTACAAGCCCCTCACATGCTCTTCTGGTTGCAGCTATGCCGACTGACAGGACTTTGCCACAGCTTGTCTCTGCTCCTTGGCGTGGCTCTGTCCTGAGTTGGAAGAAAGGAGGACAGTTTGCAAGCCTCAACCCCCTCCTCCTCAATATGAAATATGGAGGCAACTGGAACAAGCTATCAGCAAGCTACAGCAGACATAGCTGCAAATATTTTGAACCCCAGGGCATGGTGAACCTGAGCCTGTGCTAAGGCATGTTTACCCGAGGTAGTGCCAACATAACCTTGGAAAACATACCATAAAATTGCACCATGCTGTCCCTCCCTTGTGCTGTCACGGGAACCAGATGCCAGGGTGGAAAAGCACCAGGAGCTGAATAAAAATGCTTCAAGTGTCAGAGAGCCCTGCTCAGCCCTACCTTCTGCTGCAGGCCATCTATGCTTCCCAGCATTCTCTGGTCTCTTGCCAATTCCCATCAACAGCTGTGGTTTGTGGTTGTAATGCTCAGCATTTGTCTCCTCTTTCTCCTAGCAGACCTTCATCAAAGCTAGATGTGCAGCATGTAGCAGTTTGGGAGCCCTAGGACTCCCAGGTCTGGCCTCCAAGCATGAAATCAAATCCCTCTTTGCTCCTTTATTTTCCCCAAGGTCTGAGACATCACAAGTGTGGGTTTATAAGTCTTCTGGGCCTTTCTGGTGGAGCTTGTGAGGAAAGGTAATAACAAAGTGCTTTGTAACACATTATTTTGTTTCTTTTAAGGAGCAAGAAAGTGCCAGTAGTAGATGTGAAGCTGGATTGCCAGTTCAGAAGCAGCCTACGTACTGCATTTAGCAGCTAAAATATTCTTCGCTGAGCTTATTCCCAGTTCCTACGTCTATGTATTACTGTTGAGAGTAGAGTTTGAGTAGGAGCGGCTCCAAGATGTAATAAGTGTCTGCTAGGAATCCCATTCCTTGTTTCAGGAGGCCCCAAAAGTTCATTAGATGTTTAATAGCTTCCAGTCACTGCTGTGCTGGATAGACCTGAACTGGTGACCGAGAGGGGAAAGGTTCTCTAGCACATTTACAAACCCTGAGGCATCTGTTCCCCAGACACAGATTTGTCTAATTTCCCTAAACCACTGATGACCTGCTCTGAAATGATCCTCTCACTCCCTTAGGAAATCCCTTGGGTTGATATCAAGTAGATAGTTATTTTTGGGCTCTTTCCCAGAGAGAGTGCACTGTATTGCTCTGAACCCTACACATCAAATAAATATATCATCGGGCTGTAGTAAAGGTCCAAAAAGCTTTATTGAAGGGGAAACAGATTATTAATAATTAAGGGTAGTTCACTGTGTTGTTTTGGAGCCAAGTAAAGCTAATAGAGCTTTTTATAGAAGAGATTAAAGTGTAGAATATTGAGGCTGAATTGATTGCAACATAAAAGTTGGTTAATGAATTGCAATGGTTAACTCTGTGTTAAAGTGAAACGTGCAGCTCCCAATGTATTAAGCATTTTTAGTGATTCTAAAAATCAAAACAAAGAGACAAAAACAACTAAACCAAACCCCTTATTGACCAGTAAATGCCTGTACTAATTTTTCCTGGGAAAGAAACTCATATGACCATATTTTTAATTCATTTATCCTAAAGCTCCGAGTACATGTATGTATATGTGTGCTTTTCCCTAAGCACCTTTCAGAATTAAATAAAGCCTTTACATGGAGTTGATCAGTGATTAATTCTAACAAAATTCTCTCAGGGCTGCCTGTGATTTCTCGTGGCAGGGAGGATGGTAGAGCAGAGAGGACAGGCTTCGACGGATGTGTTTGTAAGAAAGGCTCTAAATGAGGAGAGTTCCAAACTGCCATATGTTTGAACTGCCCCATGTTGTTTATTATCTACCCAATTACAGTTTCCTAATTTAAAAGTATATTTTCTATTTCTGTGTGATAACAGAAGAACACAACATTGAAAAGGGAAAAGAGAATCATTGGGTGGAATAGCAGTACTTCTGGAGGATGAAGAAGGTTTTAAAATGTTCTGCATTGCACAGATTAAAGGTTTATTGCAGAATAAACCTGCAGCCATTCCTTCTCACTGAAAGTAATTATCTTGTAATTTTGTCCCTGTGCAGCCTTTCCAAACCCATCCATTTCTTCTGAAACCTTTGTCCAAGCCTCAGTCTGACAGAAGGTCTTTCCCACACTGCAGTCTGCTCCTCTCTTTTTGTGGTAGCCATCCACTCTCCACTGGGGACACGTGCCCCCTCTGCCATCTGGCCACATTGAGGCCCTCTGAGCAGTCTCCTCTGCACTAAACCCAAGCTTGTCACACTCATCTACAGAACCTTTTTCAAGCTCAGGGCCAGAGCCTGTCATCCGAAGAGCAGTGTGTTACGCCCTAGGACAGAAGTGACCCCGTTAAAGCCATTCAGAACACACATACTTACGACTGTCTCTCTGCCCTTATGCTTCTCTCTGCTCCCACGTGGCTCCCCAGGCCCTTTCACATCCCTGCCAAAGCTCATCTTCTTTGAGCTAATCATAGAAATGTTATGTTCTCTGCCTCTGCCCCTACCATCCTTTTAAAGTAAAACTCAACAGATAAACAATTAAGATTAAAATAATGGGAACATAATGGGAGCATGAAGAGGCAGGTACTGCTTGCCTTTTCTTGGAAGAGAAGAAGGTATAATTGAAAAATAAAGAGTCCCATGAACAGTGTAACTAATGAATCCTGATTTTCTCCTGATTTGGGATCTGTACACCCTACATTTCCCACTGGAGCTTTCTCAGTGCGAAGCCTCCAGGCTCCTCCCTGTTCCCAGCTCTCCTCTTCCCTGCCATGTTTCCAGTGCCTCTGCTGCAGTTCTCCCCAGTCTCTCTCTTACATCTTGCCAGCTGGGCAAGAGATGACATGTGTAGGCTGACTGCTGTTTCATGTCCAGCATCATAGATTTCCAGAGGAAAACTGGCTATATGTCTTGGGTTAGGGAAAATTGCTACCTGGCACAGGCCAAGGGCTCACTGGCAAGCTGGAGCCAGCTCTGAATGATCAGCCTCGCTGGGAAGCATGTAGTAGAGATGCTGTTCTGCTGTGTTTTGTACTCAGTTGGCTTAGGACTGGTTTGGTGACCACTGTAGGACATTGTATTTTGCCATGTGAAGACACCTCACTACAGTGGTAGAAAAAACCCACCGTATCCACCTGACCTCAGTATTGGTGTTTTCCTCTCATCTGTGGCTTAAACTGCGAGCTGCCTGGAGCAGGAATTGCACCAGAGGTTCTGTAGAGCAGCACACAAATCCTTCCAAATTAGTTTTTTATGTATGACATTATTGAAACTTAATGATATCACTTTAGGCACTTAGAAATTATCAGAATGGGAGGTACCACTGACAGGCTGCCTGGTCTTCTCACTTAACATCATACAAGAAGTCCAAGACCAGAAACATGGTCTAAACTTCTTTGAGTCACAGCCTGGTATCTCGCAAGAGAAGGCTATCTTGCCTCTTTCTGCTGTTTAGCAGGAACCACTTAGTGTAAGGAGTATATGACCAGGGATTTTTAAAAACCCACCTCTTTGTGAAGCATTTCTGTAGAGGCAGCATGGTCACAGTGGGGAGCTGCTTGTTCTAGTCTGACACCTAAGCTCTGACTCCAGGAACCCAGATGTTTCAGATGTTTATACCAATGTGGACTGTATCCACATTGGTATAAACAGGCAGAGAATGTTTCCCAGCTCCTGCATGGGGTTTATCAGCAAGACATAAAAAATATTATTTTTCCATCAGTTGGGTAAGCTCAGAATAAGTTTAAGTAAGTGTGCAATGTCAGTTTTAGCCCCTTTTCTGGCTAACTGACAAACAGCTGTGTCTGGTGCTGGATTTAGTTCTAGGTGCCATATTCATGCTCAGGAAAAAGGAAGAGAAAGACGTCTGGTGTGCAGGGTTTCAGTTGCTCAGCAAAGGAAGTGTTTAAGTGCCTGCCTAAATGCTTTGTTTTATGGCAGCCTTCATCTGCACCCAGTCTGTCCCTCGCAGATTACACTATGGGGAAAAGTCCTGGCTTTCCATTTCCTCTGCTAGAATCTCTTTGCAGTTAGAGAGACTTTTGCTTATGTGAGCAGTAGGGACTCTGTCTCCGTCCTTCTAGCTACACAGGCTTCTGAAAATGATCCCTTTCAAAGACTTTACTTTGGAAGCCAAATGTACCTGGCATGCAGGTGATGGGTGCCTGGTAATTTCTCATCCCATAGAAAAATGTGCTACCTACTCACTTTGTATGAGGTCACTGAATGGTTTACAAGACAACGTGTGTACTGATGAGGAAAGGGTTTCTTCAAAATTCTTTACATTCAGCAATTGGGTGCACTAAAATGATTTTAATGTCTGTTGCTCTTTGGAGCTTATTGAGGGAACTGCATGAAGGTAACAGTGTAATGGAATTCAGCAGATGACTGTATCATAACAGTGTTAAAGAGGTAAATGTAGTTGGTGAGCCAATAACTAAATCATAGTCTTTCTTTTCTATTCAGTAGCTTTGTACTCTACATCACTTAGATCATAAAGACGAATTTGGTTTATAGTAGTTCAAGCAAATGTTGCAAAGTCAGCCCAGGTTTTGATCAGCTGCGTTGAATTCTGCTTTTCAGGTGGGAGTAAACAGTTCAAACCAAACTAGTGGTGCAAGGACAGAGCAGGGACAACAGTGACACTGCAGCCCCTTAGGGTGCTGAGTATCCTCAGCTCAGGGTTGTGCCACCACAGACTGAGGAACACATCCTGTGGGATGCAGCCTGAGATGCTTGTCCTCACTCATGTCTCACCCAGGGATACCTAACACTGCTGTTCTGTGAGATCCATGTTTGTTCATTGAATTTCAAAATTGGCCCCTGAGACTGACACTCCCCACAGCCCTTCCCTGAGGTGCTTTCATTAGCTTACTTATTTCCCCACCAAGAGATCACAACATCCCCTTGTGATCTGAAGAGGAAAGGAAGCACTGCTGAGCAAAGGAAACAGCTGAAACAAAGTGAAACAGTCTCTTGACAATGTCCCTTGGCAACACCTGGGCACAGCCCAAAAATCACTTCAGAGCCAAATGCTGTTCTGAGGGTATCTAATTACAAATGAATTAAGCACTTTGGGGAAAAAGGAAAAAAATAAGTGATAAACAAAAGATCTCCAGTGATTACATCACTACAAAGGATGTGATCAAAATCAGATACCAGTGTCATGCTCCTGAGGTAGGCAGCATTCTCAATGAAATCGATGAATATTTGTTCCCACCAGGACAGCACAATTATTTTTGCTCAAAACAAAAACCCAACCCCCAAAAAAATGGGTTCTCGTCCAGAGAGTAATGAAACAGTCTCGGCCTCTTAAATACTGCCTTCCCTGTTCTCTGAAACATTGATTCTGTCCATTAACTGGAATACTGTTATGCTGCTGATTGATCTGAAACTTTTTTTTTTTGGGGGGGGCGGGGGAGAAAAGAGGCTTGTGAGAAAGTTCCAGATATATGGTTATATGGTTTATTTCCTACCACAGTCCTGGTGGTTTACTTTGTTTAATAAACTGGTTTGACCAAGGGCTAATGGGAGGTCAAGTGGAACGCCTGCCACTCCGCATCGCCCCCGGCTCACAACCTCCCCTGATTTAGTGCAGCACTTACTTAAGGCACTCACTGCTACCCAGAGTGAATAAATCCAGGGACATTTAGGAGCTTTGCTGGAGAAAGGTGCCTTTCATATGAGCAGAGGTGATGACCCTGCACCTGCTGAAGTGATCACGGCTTTTCCACTACACTGAGCAAACCTCTGCTGACGAATGGGTGCATCTCAGGTTTTTCCTCACCTGAGGGCCATAAATTTGGAAGCACTGTCTGTGGCCGTGAACTCCTGAACCTGGTAGTGCTGAGTTATCTCGATTGCTCTGCAGGCCTCTTCTCTCACTGGCCAGCTCACCTGTCTGCTGGCAGCATAGGCTTTACCACCACAATTGCTCACAGTACTTCTCAGGGTAATGGTGGCCATGCAGTGGTTGCTGAAGAAATTCTGTATTTCACAAACTTTAATAAGCAGCTTAAAGATCTTGGTGCCAAATGCTGTGTTCTGCTGTATTCTGTAACAGGTCTATTACTCTTAATTTATCTTTCTGTTTTCCAGCAGAGATAAAATATGATTAAAATAGCTTCAGTTCCTCTTTCCACCTTCCCTTAAGCTTACTGGTCTACAATCTTTCTAATGCAGGCTTTAACACCTGCCATTTCCTCTTCATTCCTCTTTTTGCTTCCCTGTCTCATACGGGTGAGCTGTACTGTTGAGGAAAGGCTGCAAAACATGAAAACAAAAGGGCTTTACATTGTAAAATGATCACTATCTTTGATCACAGCCCAATACTGAACCCTCTTGCGTCATTTGACTTAAAGAAGCATTCATTAATGGAGAGTATGCTGCATCTACCCGTCAAGGCTCCCCGGCCACGCTGATCATTTGCAGGGAGCAACTGCAGCAACAGATGAGCAAACCTGAAAATAATCTCAGACTTTGTAATGGCAGAAGAGGAGATGACTAATGTCATTACTCACATGAAGTGGCTGGGGCACAGCACGAGGAGATGACAGACTTTCCCCAGGTCTGTCAGAGTGAAAGGAATGAACTCCTGAAGCTCCTCGGTTTCCCCACTTGCCACCTAAATATCAAAATGACCTTCCGGGAGGGGAAAAGGCATTTTGAGATTGCGAGCGCCTGTCTCCATGCAAGGATCAAACATTGCAATTATTTGGCATTATGGTATCTGGAAGCACTTCAGGCATCCTTGTGAGCATCCAGAGATTTGCCCTTGGCTTTTTGTTTTGTCTGCGATTCTCAAAATTTATGTAGATCATTCATATTTTGTTGCAACTGTTTCTATTTCTGAAGAGCTACGTTTATATCAGAGGATTTGTACTATCCAAAACGAAAGCCCTGAAGGACACTGCCGTGTGAATGTGACTGCTTCTGCAATCCCTCATCGGCCAGCCATGCGCTCGAGAAGGTGGAGAAATCTGGAAGGGGGAGGGCAAAACCTGATGTTGGCTTTATCTGAACTGAAAGATGCTATGAACCACAATGGTGTAACGAGGGATCTCCACAAAGCTGCCTCTCTTTTCCATTATTGACATTTTGATGTAAGAAATCTCCTCTCTTTAATTTTTTTTTTAATTTTTGGGAATAGGACACTTACTTTCTATTTTCATCCGTGTAATGGAAAAGTTAGTGTTATCCTTGCCCCCCAACAAGGCTGTTGTCAGTGGACAGTGCACCCTTTTGTCCCTGCAGAGTACAAATAGGAGAGGATGACCATGACTTCATCTCCTTTTGACTTTCTGCCCTGGGCTACCATTAAAGTTGCCAAAGCATTCTAACTGCACATGGCACTTAAGGGCTGGTTTGCCTCTCTGGTTTTATTTACCTGTCTGGCCATCTATATATAAAATAAAGTTATCTTTTATCACTGGTATATATGCACACATATACAGTATGTGTACATCCAGTAGTACATTTGGAGTTTAGTAATCTGTGCTCTATGAAGATGCTCTGACCTGTTTTCTTTCCCAAGTGTCAGCTGTACCTACCCAGCAGCAATAGTCCTACTAACAAAACAATCCACAGGCGTTCATCAGCGTAACAGCAGCTACATTCCATTGCTGTGCCTTTATTTTATGATACTAGCTTGCAAATAAAATCTTTAATTTTTTTATATTTATCACAGTAATAACCTGGTAAAAGAATTTTCTATTCAGAGGAAGCAATTAAGAAATTAAAAGCGAAGGCAGAACTAATGGGTGGGTTTTTTAGTCATGCAAGTTCTTCCAGAGTGTTCAGTGATTTTTTATGCTTCAATTATTCTGTGGGATGTGGATGTCTTGGTACACGGCTGCTGTCCCAGCATCAGTGATGGGCGGGGTCTGGGCATTCTTACTTGTATGGACTTCTGAAAGAGAAGAGATCCAAATCAAGGGTACCTTACAATCTTGAACAGCCCTAAAGAGTAAATATTATTATAAACCTAATATTGAATAATATTATTATAAACCTGGTTTCAGTAGGAAATTTTCCTTGCCTCACTCCACTCTTCCAAGCCACAAGCAGTTTCTAATGTTATGAGCATCAAGAATGATTCCTCCCTGAGGCCAGTTCTCTGGTGTCCTTAGCTCTGTGTAACAGGACAAAGTCCTGTAGTATGAGAGGTGAGACCCCCCAGGTTTGTGTTAAGCCCACATAGTAGTGAGTCCAACATACAGCATGATTCTGCTTCCCTTGAATTTGGTTCAGTGGGACCTGGATCACTGCCTGCCTGGCACACAGACTTTCAAAGGTCTGCAGACTTCAGAGAAGAAGGAGATGTGGTAGTGACCTGCCATCATTTCGGGAAGGAGGGTGCACCAATCTACAGTTCAAGATTTGTATCATGCAGTTGCAGAAAATCCTTTCTGTAGCAGAAGTGAGAAGTCATGTCAAGCAGTTAGCTTATCCTACCCCCTTACACAAATCAAGCACAAGCAGAACTGGGACTTCTGCTACTCTGCCCGTAACCTGCTTTTGTGAAAATCCCATCTCGTATCTTAGACATATCCTCTGTTTGCTCCAGTCTACACTAACCTCCAAGAGCCTCCTCTAAGTCTTGCCTGAGCACTGCCCTTTCCCTGCTTCAGTGAAGGCAGCAGATACGTGTGTGTTGAACCAGCCCTGGTCTGGCCTGAATATTACCCAAGGACCAAAACTAAAGAGCAGCAATGTCCTCTGAGTTGATCAAGCAGGTTTTGCAGCTGAACCATACTCACAAATGGCCTCCTTTATATCCCAGAATACTCTTTTATCTAGAATAAAGTTGTTAGTATAGTGAACCCATGTATCTTGAATCCTACCACGTTACAAGAGGAACTAAGTTTATCATTTTAAATCAACATATCTGCAGGTATCAAAATAAAAAGAAGAGAAATATGTTGACATATAAATAAATCTCTGATGTCCTTTCCATTTCCGTTCTTTCTTAAAGTGGGTTTGGGGAAACCTGGTATTCACTAACATTTGACAGTTATCAAACTGTTTTTTGGCTTCTGAAGAGAAAGTAGCAGAAGTGGTTGGACTTTCAGGTGGTTGATTTGCCTCTTTCATATTGAATAATCCCCTTTGCCAATGATAACGCTCTGCATTTTGAGGCTGCAGGGAGTTTTGTTGTGGCTGTATCAGTGTGTTACTGCCCGGCTGTTCCGCAGGGTCTCTGAGCTGTCCCTAGGACAGGCACCCAGCGCAGCGTGAGCTGTCCTTCTGCTCCAGCAGAAACGCTCAATGTCAAGGTCGGGTGAGAATTCTTGGCAAAATATTGAAAATCATTGTCTAGATTCCAGGTTGCTTCAAGAAAAAAACCTCGGGTGTAGATGTGTAATGTTACTAAGGAGGAAAGCCCCCAAATGAGGTATTTGTGCTGTCCCTCTGCTTTGGCAAATTTACCCACACCAGAGGTAGTTCAGGGTGCGCGATGTCCCGGGTAACGACACCAAAATGGCGAGTTGTGATACAGGCAAGGAAAAGGTGAAACGTTCACCAGCTGGATGTGTATGCAGAGAGGAGAGTACATAATTAAGTCTGTGAAATGCCCTTACAATATATTTTTGTGTTTCTTCACACATTTTGCGTATCTTTCATGTTAGAGGAGATGGAGGGCTGTCATCGGCCTGAGAGCAGTGGGACGTTCTTCCTGCGCAGGGCTCTAGCAGCACAGAGCTCACTGAGGGATGTGGCTTTTTTTTGCTTAGATCTTACACCATAATCCACCTGAGAACAAATTTATGCAGGACTTCCAGCCAGAAACACTACTTTTTGCAAAGAAGGAGCCTTTTCTTTCCCATCCTGGCATTGCCAATAGCAAAAATTTAAAACCCTTGAGTCAGGCCTTAAAAAAAAATACCAAATCACCCATCTAGCTTAAGCAACGACCCATAACGTTAAGCTAGGGGTTTTAATGAGTCGTTAGTGAGGGCTGGGGGCGGCGGGGGGCTCAGCCCCGCACCCGGGAGCTGCAGGAAGATGGCCGCCCCCTCCCAGAGCCGCCCCCGGCGCCAGCTGCGCCGCGGCCCCTTTAAGGAGCTTGACCCACTCGCCCGCCCGCCTGCCTCTGTTTCACTCCTCCGCCCCTGCCCGAGACACTGGGACTTGAAGCAGGCGCATGCGCAGTGCGCGGGCGGCCCGGCGCGCCTGCGCAGTCACCTGCTGCCCGGCCTCCCCCCCGCCCCGCCGGTACATCCGGGTCATCGCACGCCCGCCCGCACGGCCGGTCCCCCGAGGTGCTGTGCAGCGCGCTCCCCCCTCCCGCCCAGCGCGGGCGGCTCNCCGGGACCCGGCCTGCCTCTGAGAGGACGGGGCTCCCCTCGCCGGCCGCCCCGGCTCCCATCTGTTGCTCTCCCCACCTCCCTGGGCCAAACCCGTCTCCCTTCAGCGGTCCGCAACTTCCCCGCATCTCTGCCCTCCCGTCCCGCCGCCGCTTCGCCCCCGCAGCCCGGTGCCTCCTCTGCCCGGCGCGCCTGACGGGGTGAGGAGGGGGTTGCCCGCCCGCTGGGGCCTCCCGCCTCTGGGGAGGGGGAGAGAAGTGGTGGCCGCTGCCTTCCTTGCTTGGGGAAGCCCCGCTAATTGCCGGAGACCTGCCCTGTGCTAAATAACCCTGCGCTGGTTTCCCCTGCTCTCCGTCGGGGCTCCTTCCTCTTCTCCGCGGCGGGTCGGAGGCAGAGAAGCCGGTTTGCTCCGTGGTGCAAGTGCAGGCATCTCCCCCGGCCACCGCAGCTCGACCGGCTGTGGTAGGAGCTGGCGGTGGCCTGAGGATCGCGTCCTCCCCGCCGCCTCCCGCCGGCCCCGAGCGGTGCAGCCCCGGGCTCCCGGGATGCGGGAGCACTGGGGAGTGGGGGAGATGGAGTGACAGTGTGAATGGTTAACCAGGGGGAGGAAACCTCTCGGAGAGACGTCTGCAGTCTTCTAGACGGTAGCTAAAGGATGCAGTGAGTTCGTCGGAATACAGAAATCATGCGAATTTGTCGTAATTAGGGTGTATCCTGCAGGTCTGTGTGCAGCAGCTGGGATGCTGGGACTGTAATTCCAGGTAGGGTTAAGGTGAAGCTATAACAGGAGGGTGTTGTTTCTAACCTGTTAAGCAGCTGATAAAATCAAATTTTAATTGGTTTTTAATTCTCTCCTCTGTGACTCAGGAATAAGGACCTGTGCAATTCAGTTCCATTTTTGTTACTTTTTAATCTGGTATTGTATCTTATATGGTAATAAAATACAAGAAGTTTCTGCACAGAAACATTTCTGATAGCAAAGAAATGAAGAGACTGCGTGTTATGAAGGTTTTTGAAGTGTTTTCTTTTCTGTGTTCCATTGCATCAGCATCCTGGATCCAAATGTCAATGATGGTATGACAGCTGTCTTTCTGCTGTGGTAGTGGAGTCTTACTAACATTTAAAATCTGTCATTCTGAATTTCTGATAACGTAGTATGGAAATGCAATTGTTGATTAGCATGTAGGTTAATCCTCAAGCCAGTAAGCCATTTTCTAGATTGAGCTAATAATGTGTTCTTTATTATTATTGTTTCTCTTGTCAAAAACTGCAAAGTCTGTTTTGCGCCACCCCCCCTATTGACACAGATAGTTTTCTTCCTTAATGCTCTGACTGCTTGGACTTTAAATATACATTTAAGTTAATGAGTGTTTTCTGTAGTAGGTTGTAGCAGATAGGGGTGTTGTATGGGAGACATGTAGTAATTGGCCTGAGGTTACTATTGTCAAAGTTGGAACATGAATCCAAACTTGGAAGGTTCCACCCTTGTTTAGCAAGGTATGTTGTTTCACAGAACATACCGTCAGTTCTGCATGGTGAGCTTAACAGCAAAATCCTAAATCATGTGGCTAAGATACTGCTGCCCCATGAAGTCAGAAGTTTTTTGTCTGGCATACAGAGTATTCCATTGCTGAAACAGAAGCTTTCAGTAGAAGAGTAGATAGCTTTTCATCCAAGTCAAACTGTCAACTTTCTTAACTGCATATATTAGCTGTCAGGGAGTAGGGGCCATAGAAAGAAGTCTGTCTTAAAATATCCTTGTCAAGAAGCACCATGGTTGTATGAAAGTAAGGAATGAATTCATGCCCCTCTGTTACACACCTTCCATTTGTCATCAGGTGCTTGAGATTTTCTTCATTGTTTGCACTTTAGCTGGAGCCACCTGAGGTGATAGATAATTGAAGAGATTGTCTTCTGAAATTCTCTGTGTCTTCATAGGAAACCTCTCCTGCAGGAACCTCTCTGGCTGTAGAAACGTGATGTCAGCCGGTTCTGTTCTTTTAGGCACAACTGTCCTGCCCCCTTATCTGAGTTTCCTGGGAGTCCTAATGTCTGGATAAAGAGCAAAAGGAAACAATTTTTTGTTTTGTCTTTCAGCAGTTAAATATCTTAGCAGAATAATTAATTCTGAAATTAATTGAAGGCAGCAGCTGAAATAGTTTAGGGACAGTTATGCAGGGAACTTAATTCAAGGTGTCTGTCACCAGACTTCTAGCAGTGCTTTCTAGGCACTTGGAATTAATACTGTAAAGAGACAGAAGGGTGGGGAGTATTTGTCTTGCTGACTCCTGAATTATTGAGTAATACAGTAACAGAAATTGGCTCTGTCATTTGGGAAAGCATGTGTTAGGGCCACTCTGGATTTCTGTAGCTGCTTAGCCATGGTAAACATAAATGCAGGTTTTTTCCTACTCGCTGTGTGTCTGGGACAATAGACACACAAACAGCCTGCAGTACCTTTATTTTGTTATTGCCTGCCAGCTGGGGGCATAGATGGAACTAATGGATGCTCTGTAGTAGAGACAGACAAAATCAAAGCTTATGTGCAAGAAGTCAGATGTGGGGTTTTTTAAGCAGTCAGGTTTGAGTGTGCTTGCTTGGGATTTTTTTGAGAAATAATGGCACTAGTATATATGAAGGTTATCAGCTTTTCCTGTCCTTCCTTAAAAGCTTGCTGTCTTATAATGACACCAAGTGTTTTAGTGGGCTTAAGTTGAGAAGAATGACTCTTGTCTGTTAAGGTAACTTTAGCTACACTGAAGTATATTATAAATCAGTTTTACGGGACCTGTTCATCATAAAAATGTTTCAGAATACATCTTCAAAGCAGAAATATTTTGAGTGTTGTCAAATTGCATCTCATGGACTACCAGCTGTCAAGCAAATGTGCTACAGGCAAGGTATGCAGCCCAAGTGAGTGTGTGTCTGAGGCCACACAGGGTTTGAATGTCACTGCCATGCTCCTGTGCTCAGAACCCAGATGCAGAGAGTCATCCTGGTAGTTGTTTTGGTCCGCCTGAATCCCTCCAAATCTATCAACAGGACTTCAAAGATGAGGAGACCAGGGGCACTGTGTATATGAAGGAAGCATTGGCACTGCTCACTAGCTGTGGCACCTGAAATACATGCATCAATTAGACAGGGTAAGATTGATGTCAGATAATTTTCCAGCTGTAAAGGATACTCGGTTGTATGCACTTTTTGACATCTTTTCTACTCCCATTCATTTGCACGTATCAAGAGCACTTTTAAATAAATGGATGTTCCTCTCGCATACCTCATAAGTCCTCCTTTAATATCAATCTATGGACATATAAACTTCAGAGTATTAGTATTTTCTTCACTGTGATTGTGGAAAATTTAACACCTCTAATTATCCAGTGTGGAGAATTCTGCTTTTCTCTTCATGTGTGTGAAGACAGGGGCTTCTTTGATTGCCTTGAATTTCAGGATCTCTAATAAATTAACCTCAAGTTTCCCCCCTTCCATGATTCAGGAATGTTCTCTGGAGTGCCACAAGTTGGCTGCTGCAGCTGGCAGAGGGTTTCAAACTGCCTCAAATTCACTGAGAGTTATGGTTTTCTTACATAGGTGCCGTTTTACATTTGCAATTCCAGTGCTTACTGGAGGTATGTGTATTGAAATTACCTGAATAGAGCTGAATGGAAATCAACAGCAAACAATGAGCAGTTTTAGAATTGACTAGGTAAAACTGAAAGTATTTTTAGTTACAGCACTTTCTCCTGTGTTCCTGATCTCCTGTGGTTTTAATTGCATTCTCCTTTTTAGAAATGGCATTTTGTTGTCTGTCACCTGAGAGCCTGATGCACAGAGAATACCTTCACAGTGGGAATCGTGAAACTAGTTACAAAGCACGTTGAAAGGTGCATCTAAAATGGTGCATTCTTCTGTCTTTCATGGTAATTTGTATTTCAAGGTGGTCATAAGACAGTGGTAGATGTGAGGTAAAGGCTGACAGTGTCCTGCACAGTGTATGTGTAGGTGGGTTGTGAACTCGCATCTGCTCTTACAACCATTGTCATCTGGTTATGCTTCTGCCTTCATCTACTGTTGCTACTGATTCAGGTGGTCTTGGTGAAATGTTCAGTGATTTATTTCTGATTAACTCTGGAAATATTAACACTGGTCATGAAGTTGACTGGTAAAAGGACTTTTTTACCAGACTTACCGTTTTTCAGGGTTCTTTAACACTGCTTTTTCAATACCTAGAAGAAGAGTTTTTACATTTCTAGTACCTTGATGAGTATTGGCCAATTTGTGTATATTGGGAAAGATTGTTGTTTGACTTGTGTGCACTGACCTGAAGTTCTAGTGTTGCACCTGGATCTATGACTGACTAGACCCAGCATTTTGTTCTAATATGTGAAATCATTTTGAGACTGTAGGAAAAATTAGAGACTAAGTATCTCTGAAACAAAGTGATTGTGCTTAGGTACAGTGTTCAGGTCTATGAAACTCGTTTCCTCTAATTATGTTTGTACAAGAGGGATTTATTTTTATTCTTTTATTCACATTCAGTAGAACTGCTCTATGGCTTGTGGTCTTGTTTACTAAGTGTTGGCTGATTTTCTGGCTTCTATCTACAGCACTTGGGATTCCCAGGTGGTCTCCGTGCAAATAGTATAATTGGGTCTGGGAGAGCTTAGCTTGTGAGATCGAGGGCATTC
The DNA here is from genome assembly GCA_013401335.1 of Brachypteracias leptosomus. Taxonomy (NCBI): domain Eukaryota; kingdom Metazoa; phylum Chordata; class Aves; order Coraciiformes; family Brachypteraciidae; genus Brachypteracias; species Brachypteracias leptosomus. Next base: position 120,952 of record VYZX01013816.1, on the reverse strand, counting down.
AGTTTGGTGTGGCTGTAGCTGCAGAAATTGCTGCCTTGCAGAACAGGCCTTCTGCCTGCCAGCCACACCAAAACCTGAAGCTTGATCCTGCAGGCAGTTAATAGGTTTGTCTGGAAGGCTGACTCCCATCAGCAAACGCTTTACTTGAATCGGTGGCCACTAGGAAAAAAAAGGTTTATAATCACTTTATATAAAAGGAAGTGCAGCAGAACACTGTCCTAGATACATTTTAAAAGCATTTTTTACTTCAGACTGCGGGGCTTAACTGTTCCCCAGTAGCAGGAGGCTGTTCTGTGAGCAAGTTCTGTTTCACTGGAATAGTTCAAAAGGCTCTTAAATTCAGCCATGAAGCACTTCTGGTTCTCCTTCAGTACTAGATGATTAAATTAAATGGAGTGTTAGCATGAGTAGCTTTTTCTGGTGTACTGTACAAGGTAATAGATGAGTTTCTAGGAGCCCTAGTTGTAAATTAGCTGACTGGAAAGCCCTGTTTCTGTGACTAGTGGCTCTAGCAGTTGTATAACTTCAAAAGTTAGATCTAATTGTGTATGCTTCCAGTCAGGTGTGGCACTGGGTGATGGCTGCTTCTTCTTTTTATTATAGCAGTCTTGAGGGTATCAGGGAAAGGGAATTCTTGTCTTTTTGTGTTGGACAACAAAGATGTTTGTCTTAGCTTCTGATGTACAAATCAGTTTGACCTTTCCACTGGGGAAAAAAAAGTAGTTTTCTGAATTCTAGCTCTGCTAGTTGAGGGGGGCGGGGGGAAGCTGTAAGAATTAATAAGACATTCACAACTTTTAAAAAAATAATACTTCAGTATTTTGTGTTCTTGAAAGTGAAATTTCTCAGGCAAAGTGTGTTCTGGGCACGAAAAGCCAGTTCATTTCTTTTCGTTATATTTGCACCTTTTATGTGCTGAGACATATGGTTGGTTGTTTGCAACTGTTCCTTAATGTGGAAGTGAAATATGTAACCACGAGACTTCATGAGGCTTCATCTCAAAGATAAATTGCTGACCTTTTATATAAATGAAGATAATACAGACAAGGCAGAGAGTTATGTAAGGATTGCTTATGGATAGTAGTTAATTGAATTAGAGTTTAGTTTTCCTGCTTGTGTGTAGAAGTCTTATGTGGGGAGATGTGGATTTGTCAGCTGAGTGGGCAATTGAATTGTTAATGATAGTTTCAGAACTTTTTCCTCTGGGTGCTTCTTGTAGGAGATGACTTGATGCTTGTTCCCACATGCAACTGGCTAAAGCCAGATTCTCCCAGACATGAAAATAGTACTTTAAATGCCTTAACTGTTCTTACCTTTGCATCTCAAGAGTTCAGAGCTGAATTAATTTCTTAGTAGTAACTAAATATCATGACCTAGTTGCTGTCTCCTAGCTTGAAGTTTGGAGGATGATGTTACAAGAGCTTTCAACTAGCCTCACAAAACCCAAGTTGTTTTCTTATCTTTTCTGAATTTCCTGGTTTTAGCAACATTCCAACTTGTTATGAAGGCACTATCCAGTTTCCTGTAACTGACTTCTTAATAAACTCGAGGTAGAATCATGCCCCAGTAGGGAACTTACTCTAGCTGGGACTGGCAGTAAAGTCTAGTAAATGTCAGTGTAGGAGATTATTTATTAAGACCTAATACTTTGAGCAAATAATGCTCTGTAATATTGATGTTACTATTGTGTCAGGTTTTCAAAGGAGTTTCATCGAACTACTTCAGTAGCTGCCAAAAGTGAGGCTTGGGAACAGATGTTGTAACAGTATTAAATTTTTTGACAGCTCTTCAAATAGCTCTGGTGTGTCTCAGCTTTACAGCGGAGTGTTTTTGCAGGGCTTATGCCTCTTGCTTTGCTTCTCTCCCTGTTCCTCATCCAGAATGGGCCTCAATTTGACCCCATTACAGTCCTATGGAAACTCATGCTCTAATAAACATGTATCCAGCCAGGCAGCTTGGGAAGAGAAACAGGTTTGGATGGAGATGACAGCTGAGGTGAGGAGTGATGGCAATTAATTAGGAGGAGGAGAAGCTTATTTTGAGCTGAAAGCAGGGAAGAAAATTAATCAGGGACTGAGTTGGGGACAAGTTGAAAACTAGCAGGCGGGTTGGGAGCTTGCTGGCTGTATGGAGAGTGTGAGAGTGTGTGGAATGATGCTACCTCTCACCCAGCATCCTGAGGACATCAAGGGAAATGAGAACTGCTGGACAAAACAAATAGGGAAAAGAGAGCTGAAAGGGAGAAGGCTGGACAGGAGAATTGAGAGTAGAAGCTGGGATCTGGAAGGCGGATAGGTCTGTTGGAGAAGGAACTTGGGATGGTAAAAGTAGTCACAAAAATCTATAAGGAAAGGACTACAGTGAAATAAAGCATACTGAGTTTTGTCCTTTGCCATTAGAAACCATAATGTCTCTGTCAGTTAATACGTATCTCTAAGCGATAGAAATTGGTATTGTGAGCAGATGGTTCTGATTCTGGTGATGTCACGTGGCTGTGAGGGTGAATTGTCTAGGATCATCTCCTAGTTAAGAGTTTCTACTTGGTCTTTTCTGTTAGACTGTTAAGCAGTGCTCAAAAGTAAAGAAACTGCAGGAAGAAAGCACCCTTGAATACATAACGTGTGCCCTCTCTTTCATCGGGACCCTCGCCTTATCCCCACCATCAAGTGGCTGGTGCTAGTTTAGTGAACAAGTGCTCAATAGTTGAATACCACACCATGCTCTTGCTAGATTGCTCCAGAGATGCATTAGTTTCCTCTTGGACAGTCTGGTGCTGCTTTCTGTACAGTTATTTATTATCAGAACAGTCTAGTGAGATGAGGAAGTGGTTTGCTTCCTATTTTACACATGAGGAGCAAAGGCATGAAGAAGAGAAGTTCGGCTAGTTTTGCATGGGGAGAAATGACTGGAACTTGAGTCTTTTTAGGCTAGTTTACATATTGCAGCCACATCCCCATCAAACTTGCTGCTTGTCTCATGCTATGATTCTATTTTAATACCATATTCTAATGTCACAGTTGTTTCTTGTGTTCATTTATAGTCTCTTTGGACATGCAGCTTCCATAACGGAATTGGGGGCCATAGCAATGTTCAAGATCATTCTGTTCGTCGCAGCAGCAGAGCACAGCCATTTCATTTTGTCAAAAAGGCAAAGTTACTTCTACTTCTTTTTGTATAACCTTGTTGCTTGTTTAGAGCAATGAGAAAGGATTAATTCTGGCATCGTGTGACTCTCAAGAGCTCACACTCTAGTACTGGTAAGTCCTGCACACGTTTGGTATTGGTGCAGATTGACACGTTCCTTCCTTGGCTGGACTGCATTGGCACAGCTTTAGGGCCAAACTGAAAGAACCAAACTGCCATGTGTTGTAAAAAACCCCACCTATTTTTAGTGTTTAAATGTTACTGAAAAGTCAAAGTGGTGCTGCACGTCTATTAACAGAATTATGGGCAATTAATTTCACTCCCTTATGGTGAAGGAAGGAGAAATGAGATGATTTTTATTTTTCAGTTGAGACTTGTCCACATTGCTCTGCTTGGCTGTTTAATTTGACGGATAGTTCTGTCATGCTCTAGCCACTGGAAGGAAGAACCATAAGCTCTGTCTGTTTTGTAGAACTTTGTGGCTTCTCAAGTTTCTCTTTAGAAGAGAAGCCGTATCAACCAATGTCAGAAGCATAAAGTGCTGTTTCTTCTGTCATTAGAAGGTCAGGTAAAAAGCCTTTGTTACTCTGTCGCATTTTTTTAGGGATTAATTTTTTGTTGTTGTTTTTGAAACCTCTTACTAGCTCACCACTCAAAGTTTTTCCTGGAAGCTTCTTTTTTTTTTTAAGAAAGATACTATGAATGAGTCGTCTGCTAGTTAGGAAACTGTAGTATTTCGAAAAAGAATAAAGTGTTTACTCCTGGGTAAAGAAAAGAACAGCAGCCTCTGCTGTTGGAGCTGCAGTTTTTTGCCTTTTCTTGCCAGGCCTACTGTGTTGGCTTATGTTCAGTTAATGTTTGGCCGATCAGCTTTGCAGCTAGCAGGACTAGAAACACTTTTGCTGTAGATTAAATTTGGTGAAAATCTGCTTTTTTTTGAAAGCTTTGCATTCATTGGTAGCAAATCTGTTTTCTGGTCTTAAGGTAGAGGTTTTTCTGCCCTCTTGGGGAGGGGAGTGATCACAGGAGTGCCTTTGATCTGAAGAGTCAATCTACTCTGGGTTTCTTAGAAGCACAGCTGGCCTCTGATGTGATACTGGGTATGTGACAAATATTAATGTTCAAACTTGAGGTACTTTCATGTGGAAAAGGACATATAAACAAAGATTTCAAGCCATGAAAGCCTCAGGTGCTGCTTTCTGGCCTGATATAGACATCTCTGTTTAGTTACGTGATCTGTCAGCTCTTCCCACCTTTACCTCTGGGAGTGGATTTATGCAATTTAAATTATCTTCAGTTCAAGTAAGAATTGTAGTGACACTTGATAAAAGAATGTGAAGTGCAACATGCTGAAACATAGCTGCATGTGGGTGAGTCAGGAGAGAGCTGGGAGTAGCATCACTAAAAAAGAAAAGGAAGTACAGTCATGATAAAACTTTGTTTAAAAAGGAAAAAAAAAAAAGAAACCCCAACAGCCATCTATCGGCAGAGGATGGGAACACAGTACAGTGGCATAGTTTGTATCTTACAGTTACTCTCTGTATGTATAGATTTCTATGTATGTGTGTGTATATATCTATAAAAACACACATGCACCCACATACTTGCATGTGTGTCCACACACTGCTCAGTACTGTTCATAGAATCATAGAATGGTTTGAGTTGGAAGGGACCTCAAAGATTATCTAGTTCCAACCCTCTTGCCATGGCAGGGACACCTCCCACTAGAGCAGGTTGCTTAAGGCCTCATCCGGCCTGGTCTTGAACACCTCCAGGGATGAAGCATCCACAGCCTCCCTGGGCAACCCCTTCCAGTGTCTCAGCCTAACAGTGTGGTGTAGCTCAATAAAGCACTCAAGTCAGGCAGTTTGTATCTCGAGCAAATTTGAGTTGATGTAGAACGTGCGTGTACTTTTAGGAAACTAATTTTTTTAATTGCTGGCCAAAATACTCAAGTGATTTTGAAGCCTCTATTTTGTTATGAGGCTTTGCTTGTGCTCTTGTTTCATCTGCTGAGGGCAAATCCTCTCTGTCGGGGGCCAGGCATGGATGCACTCGCTCACCAGGGCACGCTGTGTGCTGCTGACACTTGTCAGGAAATCAGAAGTCCTGAGTACAGCAGAGTTCAGCTTTCACAATGCGTTGGCTTTACAGCACTGCCAGAGTGACTCAATGCCACTTAATTTTGCGTTGTTGATGTATATGCAATAGCTTCAGAAAAAGAACTAAAAATCACTTACTTCAAGCGATTTGTGTTTAGCTTCCACAATTATATAGCTTTAACTTCCTTGGAGAACATGTTTTTATTCTAAGTATTTTTTGCATGTTGAAACAAAAGAAATCAAAACCCAAATGCTTTCTTTAAAATGAAAGGCACAATTGTTGTGCTTAGAATTGATCTATTTTCTGGTTCTGAATTAGAAAAAAAATACCAACTACATATATTTACTTTAGTCCTGGTAAAATGCTCTTCTCTGCAAAGAGATTGGACGTTTCATTTTTATTGTGTTGTAAATGAGCACAGATTTGATTTAACAGTTCAAGATACTTCTGAAATAACAATCTTAAGAAAAATAAGCTCTTAAGTACCAACATAATTAAGTGTATCTTTTTTCAAGGACAGTGTTCAATGTTAATTAGAGCTAGTGTTACAATTCATCTTTAGAAGTTTAGAGAAAAAAAAAATGAAGGCAGTGAAAACTTTGTTAGATAGGTCTGAATAATCATCTTATTTTGTAAATACCTTAATGCTTTAAAGCACAGGTGCTCTTGTGTAGTTAGTTTCTTGTTTTAAAGCTGGTATTGTTAAAGTATTCTGTTTCCCCCTTACCTTAGGAGGTCCCAGAGTATGGATTTCTACGCTTCATCTGCCCTTCACTAAAGGTGGGCTCCTCATAAAAGTATTTTTTTGTCTTCTCAACCAGTTATTGTGTGTAACATCATCTCTTCCTTGCTGCTGTCAGCTGTGCCCTGCTTCCGAACTGCTGAGACTGCTGTTACAGACTGGGCTTGTAAGGGAAAGGCAAAGGCTGAGTCCTGCCTGTGAGCACTGGAATAGAACTAACTGCAAGGTAGGGTTTCTGCTTTTGTTTTACACCTGATTGGATAGTTTCACCCTTGCTGCTCTGTCCTTTCTAATCCTCTTCTACTTGGCATTTGTGTAGAAAGCTCTTCTTGCTCATACTGCAGGAAATATCTGACATAGGTAACATTATTTGTGTTTTCTTTTGCTTTGACCAACCACACTTTTCTCTGCTTTTTTTTCTCCCCTGAATACTCGTAAAAACAGAATGTTTAGAGTAACTGCTACTGGTAACATCTAATTTGGTAGTACAACAGCTCTGGTTGTTATCCTGGTGCTTCCTATATTTAGCATCATTAATTGTAATCATCTCTACAAAGTTGAGGCTAGAACTGCCTGAAAAAGAAATGAAATGGTTTGAATTTTGTGTTTAAACTTTCCCTTTTTTTTTTTTTTTTTAATCTCTCCTGCCTGAGCAGGTTCAGGGATCCTGGAATCCTGGAAGCACTCTCCTTAGGGTCTGTTTTTCAGCTGTGAACGTGAGGCCAGTTGGGCCAGAAGTCCAGACGGGTTTTGTTTGAACTGTGCTTTGGATGGCTTGTTGAACAGGACGTGGCTTTTTTTTTTTTCCCTCTCTCCTTCCTTTATGCTGTGGTTCTCAGGGTTTCTCAGTACTTGTAACTGGGGCAGGCTGTGTGCCTGCAGTAGTCTGTTTTTCTGACAAATGCTGCTTTTGGGTCTGAGTAATGTTTACAGTGGAGAAACAAACCTTTACTCTTTGTGAAGAGTCATGAGCACCACTCTTATACTTCCCTTTTCATACAGGAAAGTAGAAGAAAGCTTTCAGAAAAAAAGGATAACATTTTCACTTTTGCAGCGAAACAGATCTTCAAAGTCAATACTTCAAGATTTTCTAGTATCATTTGAGCTGAAATAAATTCAGCATCTCCTATTTTTTTATTATTTTTTTTTTAATTAATTAGGATGAGTAGTGTTTATTAGTGGGTGCAGATAATACCTGTTGGAAGATGCAGCTCTCACTGGTCAGTGTCTGTTACTGCCTGAGACTTTATGATGGCCTGTATTTCGTAGTTCTGGGGAAGTAATTCTGAAAATCTGGCTGGGTTTTTGTAGTTTGTCCTGAACAAATTAAGAAAAGATCACCTTTTTCAAGACAGATGGGTTCCCATCTTCTCCCCATTCCACTCCCCTCCAATTTGGTTGGTTAATTATGAAAAGGAAATCTTTTGGGGAAGTTTGTCTCTGTTGCAGTAGTCATGTCCTCAGCCCAGAAACGTAGCAGTTAGTTCCTCCTTTGCTGTAGCACCTGTGCCAAATGGTTGACTTTACCTTGCAGAATAGCACTGTTTTAATCTTTAAATAGAAGTACTATGTCATGCTTTTTAAGTATGCTGCACTGTTATTTTAATAGACTTCAAATAAATTATTTTAGAAAATGATTCTGAAAGCTACAGCCCCAGAACTGCCCCATATTTAATGAGACTTGCACCTTTCACAATTGACTTACATGCATTAGTTTTATCTAAACCTATGTTTATAGAAAACTACAGTACCTATCAAGATTGAAAGAGTCTGTCGGGGCCTTCAGCCTATCCAAAGCAGAAAGGATGGGAATGTCTTGTTTGATCTCTTTGCCTGGTAACAGGGAATCAGATCTGTCTGCTTATCATGTTGATAAGAAAATGATTGCATTTGCATTTGTCTCATTGCCCAGCTTCTGACTCATTGGAAGGCGTGGATAGTAATGCATAATCTAATGTGTAATACATATAAACATACTATTTATAATACATCAGTATAAAAATAGTATTTAATATTGTGTTGAAATATCAATATGATCTGTGAGTAATTGTTTATTTCAAAATCCGATAGATGGAGAATGCAGTTGAAAGTTGCACTGACTGAAACAGCTGTACCAGCAGATCTGGGATGTTATTTCATGGTCTTTGACTGAGGGGCTCCAGTCCCAACTGTTTAATTGTTCTGATCATACAAGTGTGTAACAGATCATTTGAAGAGATCTATCCATTTCAGTGTGATGAACTGAACTATAGTAGTAGGTTGCATAAATAGAAGTAGCTATCTAAAGCTTGAACTTGCTTGTTTGAAGTTAAGTTTTGCTTGCCCCAGCCTGTGTCCTAGTTGGACTGTGCAGAACAGACTTGGGAAACTGGTCCAGATTTCAAACCAACAACTTGTGAGGTTGGAGTAGTTCTAACCAGGGAACTTAACCCACATTAACCCAGTGGTGTTCATGTTGATATAACAGAGGAAATAAAGCAGGAACTATTTCTTCTGCTGTCAATCATGGCTTAAAACATAATAGGATAAAAGCTTTATTTTATTTGCAATAGTAGAGAGACAAAGGAAACATAGGATCTTGATTTTATGCTGAACTTGCTCTTTAGAAAGGCTTTGTCTTCAAAGGTAGTTGAACTTCTGCTTTCTCCCATATGTAAGGGTTGTTTTTTTTTAATACAGTAATTTAAAGGAATTTATTTGCACTAATTAGCTCCTCATAAATGTTAAAGCTTTTCATTTATGTTTGAAATCCTTTGACAAAGTTGTCTGGCTGTGAAGAGGACCACATTTTGCTTCAAACAAG
>VYZX01013816.1:6910-111592 GCA_013401335.1 Brachypteracias leptosomus | reverse complement strand
GACAGGGTAAGGGAAGAAGGGGGGAGACTTTCAGGAAAGCAGTGAGGGGAGGAGAACAGGTGGCAGAAGATGAATTTTGTTAAAGGTCCCGACTTGTTGGCTTAATGTTGCATTAATTATCTTTTCAGATGTCACTCTCAAAGAGTCCAGTCGTATAGGGTACTGAACTTTAGCAAGGGACTGAAGAAAAAACATGAAGCTTCTGAACAGCCTGTTCTAGTAAAGGCTGAGGAGTTAAAATCAAACAAAACCCCACCACACCACCACAGCCTTTTCCTGCATGTTTGCTAAAAGTTGGGGAGAGAAGGGCAGGAGGGAAGGTACCTGCTGGGTAAAAGCTCCTGCAGTTTTCTGAGAGTTGCTCTGGACGTTGTTGAGTGTTAGTCGTGGTTAGTGTGGGGTTGTACGAGTCTGTGTGAAGATAACGCTGCACTTACTGTGTGGTTCCTTTTCCGTCCAGTGTTGTTGTTCTTCCCTCAATGAGAAGACTATAAACACTGCCCCGTTGATACTGGTCGGCATGAAAAGGAACTTGGTCGGTTTTGCTGCCTGAAAGTGGAATTTTTCTGGTAGCAGGTGTAGTTCAGATTGGGTTTTAGTTATGGCATTTCCTGTTTGTAGTAAAATACTGTGTAAACTAACTGTTTGTAGCCATTTTGGTGGCTTCACATTTTTCTAAAGTTAATAGGCTATATGTAGTTTAGCATGTTACATGAGAAAACGAGCTAAAGTGCCATTATGAAATTTAATAAATAGATAAGATATTTAACAAAACCCAAAATTTAATAGAACAATTCCCCCAACTACAACACTACTCCCTCCCAACCACCCCCCCACACCTAACCCTCCCCTACATCCCCACCTCCCCTCTCCATCCCCTCCCTGTTCTGGTCCAATCCCCCGTTCTCCCCCAGCACTGGTGGCAGGAGCACTTGCTGCCTGGGTTTGGGGAGGTGCTTTTGCACTTTTCTCCCTGATTTTGTGTCTGTACCTGGGGCTGCTCCCATAGGGTGGAGGGGGCATGTTGGAGGGGTTGAGCTTCATAAACTCTCCATCTCCTGGTAGCCAGGAGGGTGACATGGGGAGGTGGTCCCGAGCATGTGGGAAATTCTCTGGAAATGGGATTTCCAGGTGAGGGCAGGGCCACTGGCCTAGGGTCACTGACCTGTCATGTCAGAAGAGCCGGTAGGTGCTGAAGGTGCACCGCCGTAGGTGCCGGGGGGGCCTAGGCTTTGGGGAGGGGACGCTCCTGGCTGCAGAGCCTGAGGAGAGCCAGNGTAAGGGTTGTTTTTTTTTAATACAGTAATTTAAAGGAATTTATTTGCACTAATTAGCTCCTCATAAATGTTAAAGCTTTTCATTTATGTTTGAAATCCTTTGACAAAGTTGTCTGGCTGTGAAGAGGACCACATTTTGCTTCTAACACAAAAAGGTATGCAGTTCTCCTGGCTGTGTCACTGCAGAAAATAAGCCAAAGAATCGAACTATGCCCTGTGTCAGTGCTGTGTGTTCTCTTGAGTGCGAGGCTTCTCCATTAAAGAATTTTTTTTTCCTTCTAACATGGTTTGTTAGCTTTGTAAAAGGAGACCTAAGGATGTGACTCAACCTTGCAGAAGGAAGGAAACATGAATTGTAGGCTATTCTCCTGCTCTGAACTTAGAGCAGACCTTTGCAGAGGGCTGAGTATTGCTGCTAAATAAATGTAGAACTGCTGTACTGCGAGTGGAAAATAGGGAAAGCATAAATATGGACAGGTGTTCTTGTCTTTGTGAAAAAGACACTGTGGTTAATGACGTCTTGCAAGTAAATTAAAAAGCAAGTTATTCCCTAATTTAAATAATTTCAATCAAAAAGTCTGAAGTGCTGTTCTTCCCTCCCACCTTTCTTAGAATGTGAAGACAAAATGCTGTGTCTCCTGATTGGTATGAGATGGGAGCTTGAGATGATGGATTCAGGATTGCTGACAATGGTACACAAACAAGTGAGGTGTGGAAAGAAGGACAATAATACTGCTAGTTGCCCATTTTTATAGATAATTGAGTCATTTTGTCATTTATAGGTCTCAGTATGATAATTCCTATCATCTGTTGATCCAAAATGAATTTGTGCTAAGTATGAATTTAGAAGCCAAAGTGGCGAGCATCAACATTAAACTTACTGATTTTTGGTAGACTTTTCTGTATCTAAAAATAGTGTGCTAGCTAAGGAATAGCAGCTACAGCAGCTAAACATTTTTGTCTTTTATTCCATTTATGATACAATTAGTGCTGAATGGGCTTTCCATAGTCATAGGAACAAGAGCTTCTTCATGGTAGTACTGTAAGGATGTTTTTTTCCCCCCAGACCAGGATATGGAAAGTGTTCTAAAGTACAGTTTAATAAGGAAAAAAATACCACCAACAAACCCCCAAATCCAACACCCAGCCCTCAAATCATAACTGGTGGTACCTCTGAGCCAGTGGAGGTTTGTACAAAGATAAAACAGTTCTCTTGGCATTTACTGCAGCTGAGGAGCGTGGAAATTCCCAGTACTTTGGGAGCAGAAACAAAAGGTTGTGAGGTGATTGAGATGTGTGATATTGATGGCTGATCCAGGACTTCTGCAGCGTATGCTCCCTCTTGATCTCTTGTGCTGATTGGTAAGTCTACAATTTGAGTGACAGGGTAAGGGAAGAAGGGGGGAGACTTTCAGGAAAGCAGTGAGGGGAGGAGAACAGGTGGCAGAAGATGAATTTTGTTAAAGGTCCCGACTTGTTGGCTTAATGTTGCATTAATTATCTTTTCAGATGTCACTCTCAAAGAGTCCAGTCGTATAGGGTACTGAACTTTAGCAAGGGACTGAAGAAAAAACATGAAGCTTCTGAACAGCCTGTTCTAGTAAAGGCTGAGGAGTTAAAATCAAACAAAACCCCACCACACCACCACAGCCTTTTCCTGCATGTTTGCTAAAAGTTGGGGAGAGAAGGGCAGGAGGGAAGGTACCTGCTGGGTAAAAGCTCCTGCAGTTTTCTGAGAGTTGCTCTGGACGTTGTTGAGTGTTAGTCGTGGTTAGTGTGGGGTTGTACGAGTCTGTGTGAACATAACGCTGCACTTACTGTGTGGTTCCTTTTCCGTCCAGTGTTGTTGTTCTTCCCTCAATGAGAAGACTATAAACACTGCCCCGTTGATACTGGTCGGCATGAAAAGGAACTTGGTCGGTTTTGCTGCCTGAAAGTGGAATTTTTCTGGTAGCAGGTGTAGTTCAGATTGGGTTTTAGTTATGGCATTTCCTGTTTGTAGTAAAATACTGTGTAAACTAACTGTTTGTAGCCATTTTGGTGGCTTCACATTTTTCTAAAGTTAATAGGCTATATGTAGTTTAGCATGTTACATGAGAAAACGAGCTAAAGTGCCATTATGAAATTTAATAAATAGATAAGATATTTAACAAAACCCAAAATTTAATAGAACAATTCCCCCAACTACAACACTACTCCCTCCCAACCACCCCCCCACACCTAACCCTCCCCTACATCCCCACCTCCCCTCTCCATCCCCTCCCTGTTCTGGTCCAATCCCCCGTTCTCCCCCAGCACTGGTGGCAGGAGCACTTGCTGCCTGGGTTTGGGGAGGTGCTTTTGCACTTTTCTCCCTGATTTTGTGTCTGTACCTGGGGCTGCTCCCATAGGGTGGAGGGGGCATGTTGGAGGGGTTGAGCTTCATAAACTCTCCATCTCCTGGTAGCCAGGAGGGTGACATGGGGAGGTGGTCCCGAGCATGTGGGAAATTCTCTGGAAATGGGATTTCCAGGTGAGGGCAGGGCCACTGGCCTAGGGTCACTGACCTGTCATGTCAGAAGAGCCGGTAGGTGCTGAAGGTGCACCGCCGTAGGTGCCGGGGGGGCCTAGGCTTTGGGGAGGGGACGCTCCTGGCTGCAGAGCCTGAGGAGAGCCAGGATGTTGCCCTTCTTATCCTGTGAGAAATCTGTTCCAAATGGGACTTGCCTCTGACTGTGGTCATTATTTTAGACTTACTTTACTAACCTGTTGTCTCAAAGCAAAGTATTGGCCTCCACAGATAGTTCTGACAAATTCTTTTGTTTAAGATAATTGGAAGGTTTGTAGTGGCTTCATATTCAGGAAGAAATCCAAACTCTAAACTGTATCTGAGTATAAACCTGACATAAATTGTGTGTGTAACTGAAACAGGAATTGGAAAGAAGCATTCGTTAATGACTTTTACAACTTAAAGGAATTTTGCTTGCTGAGCAGCAGCTTTGTGTGCACATGTGTAAAGATGAGCAGGAAGTTGCTGCTCCAACTGGACGGTGGATTATTGTGCTAGCTACTGTTAAAATGACTGGCATGGCACTATAAATGGTGTCTGGGGAAATGAAAAAAAAAATTACGTATTCCAGCAAATTCTTTCTACTGTTATCTCTGTTGTACACAAAGTCTGTTTTTTTTTTCTTTTATATCTCAGTATTCATTAAGCATCATTTCATTAGATCTGACTTTAGATGGCTGCATTTAAAACTGTCTCTTGAGAGTGGGCAGTATTTTTGGTGGAAGGTTTAAAAAGAAAAAAATCCCCAAATCTCACTGATAATAAATCTCTGGTCTGTAAACTGAGAAGACAGGACAGTCTGACTGCATGAGTGTGGTGTTCATGGTGTCAGGACTGAGGTTTCTGGGGAACTTCCTAGTACTGAACAATCGGCACTGCTGCAGCTTTTAAATAAGGCAAATAGAAGAGAAATCTTTGTTTATTTGTAGGAGCTAGGAGGACCTGTGTTGAATAAGAATGCAAAGTAAAACTGCAATCTGTTTGAGTACTGACCGTGATGCGTTGAGTGACTCGGGCATTTTATGTGGAGTGCTGCGTGGTCCTGGGACTGGAGCGACTGAAGCCTGGATATTTGTGTGAATGGTGAAGACTTTACAATAAAAGAAGGTTGTTGAAAAGTCGCAGTTTTTACTTGCAAACAAAGTTGAGACTGTTTTTAATGGTTGGATGGAGGAAAGCTGTAACTGCATACAGATATTAAATCCTACAGGTGCTTGACAGACAGAACTCCTCTGTCATAAAACAGGAATTGATGGAAGTTTGACTCCAGTAAAAAGACAGGCTGCTACCTAACCCGTAACTGCTGCTGCTTTACTGGAACCAGTTAAAATTCTCTTATTTATAGCGTGCCTCTAAATGTGTTCCTGGCATGGCAGCCTTCCTCCCCTTCCAATTTATAATGTTGTTTTTTTTTTAATTTCCTGCTCTTTCTCACAGCTAACCTTTTTGTGTTGTACAGCAATAGAAGATGTGTCTTCCTGTCTCCCCTGGCAGATAGTGGGGACAGGTGATCAAGTGGTTAATACTAACCTCCTACCACTACTGCTGTCTAACAGCTGCTTCTAAGCTTAAATAAATTTGTAGTGGTTCTTGTCAGTATTTTAAGTTCATTATGTTCATTTTCAGTTTCAGGTTTTTAAGTCTGTATCTCGAGGGTTTTCTTCTAACAGTATCAGGCTTGTCAAGAAATGGCAATGATTCTTACTAATCGAAGTTTGATAAACTGTTGTCACTGACAGGTTACTCTTTGAGGACCTGTAAGAGTCATGCCTGTAACTGCCTTATGAAATTGCAGCATCCTTCCTCCTTTTAGATTGTTTTTAAGGAAAAAAACCCAAACAAACAACAAAAACCAAGCTGGTAATTCAGGCCAAGTGTTCTGTCTTTTGTGGAGAGGAAAAACAGACATTTTCAGGTCTGATAACAGAGCTGATCTTTAAGCTGGGAACCACTTACTGTCTTGCAGTTACCTTTTAAAGGATGTCCTCTCACCAAAGTTGTGAAGGCAAGTGTTTTAAATAAAAGTTTGGAGATAAATATAATCCTGTGATCTTTGTCACAAGCAATCTGCACTGTCAGTGTGAATGCAGAAGTAAGATGGGATGGTTTGCCTTGCCTGCCTTTCAATTCTGTGCATTTGTGCAAGTTTATTTGATATTTGTTTTGTATGTACTTCAGGATATAATGGGAGACTCCACCTACAAGGGGTATTTCATTCACTCTTTCTTTGCAGGTGCTTGTTCCTATATGTACAAAAAAATTGCTTTTCCAGTTTGTATGCTGTCTCACCATTGACAGCATCCAGGATGGTGCTCCTTGATTTTTATCTCCTTTCTGCCATGGAAAGGACCAAACTGCCAAGACTTCTCTGGCAATAAAGAATGCTCTTCTGCATTTATTTGGGTATAGCTATAGAGAGAGTGTGTAAATTAAAGAATGTTCTAAAACTGGAAGTACATTGTTCTAGACTGACAAGGCATATAATAGGTCTTGCTTAACTTCCCCTTTTAGTCAAGTAACAGTGGTAGGCTGAAAGCCTTCCTGCACTTAACCATAATACCATACAGCTGTAGGAATTAATGTTTGAATAGTTCTGACTTGAGAGATTTATAAGAACAAGGCTGGTAGCTGCAGATAATTCTTCATTCTCACTAGCACCTCAAGTTGGTTCAAAGTTGACCTCATATTTGAATAATTTGCCCATGGATGTGCTTCCATGTGTAGAGATTTCTCCCAGAATTGTGTTACATTGGCCTGGTCTCTTCTCCTTCAGTAATTGTAAGACAGTTTTTCTGTCTTTCCTACCTAAGCCGACCATGTGGAACTTCTTGTCTCTGCTTTCAGAAATGGCAAATGCATGTGGACAGGTTTTGGTTTCTCTGACTTACAGTAGCATCTATTTTAGTCTCTGAGTATCTATTTTTTAAGTAAAGAAAAGTAGACTTGGTTAGAATTTTTGAAAGTGGAAAAGTCTTGAAGGTCAGTCACTTCTTCTGAAGTGCTTATTTTTCCTTAAAATATCCTCTTAGGCATTTTTAAAAACAGGCCAACCCTGGGCCACAGGCTGAGGAAAAGGCTGAAAGCTGCTGATTGGCATGCTGAGATTGGTGTTCTTAGTAGTGACTTTGAATGGTCTTGCAACATTTCAGCGTGCTTCATGGATTTGACTGTTCCTGATAGCAGTGCTTGCACATCAGAGGAGCCTGTTGAGGGTGAGCAAGCATGAAGCTTGAGGGCAGGTGAAATTCACTGTCGACAGACTCAAAATCATGAACAGTGACATAAGTAATCTAACTTCTTTAAAATATTGATAATTCTTAAGCTTTCAAAACATATCCGTGTTAAACTTTTGAGGAGCTCTGATTTCTGATGAAATCCAGCAATAAGTTCAGATTAAAACACTAAACTATTAGATTGTTCTCTTGTAGAACATATTTCTGACTATCAAATCATGAGAGGTGCTACTGTGGCTGGGTGAAATTTAGAGCAATTTCTGTGTAATTTCTGGGAGTGAGTTGTTTAGGGTTCTTTGCCTCCTTTTCCATAGAAAATATCTAAAACTATGTCAGATGTGAAATGCATATTCCATATTGAAGCATTTTACTTACTAGAACGCACAACTAACCTTTGATACACATAAAATTGATAGCATGAAATATTAATTCAATTTAAACCAGGTATTTTAGAACTGCTCTTTTGTGAGTGAGGCAGCAGCAATGGAAGCATTCAGGATTTCAGAAAAGATCAGGTATATCCATCAGTGGGCTGCTCTCTCTCCTTTTGTTCCCCCCCTCACAGCTCTTGTGTGTCTTTTGAACTTCCATGTCATTCTGCAGAAGCAGAATTCTACTTGAGTAGACGTCTCAAATTGAAGTACCTATTCTGCCTTTATGCAAGGTTGTCTACCTTGACTTCATCAAGGCTTTTGACACGATCTCACATAACATCCTCATGGGGAAGCTCAGGAAGTGTGGGTTAGATGAGTGGACTGTGAGATGGATTAAGAACTGATAAACAATAGAGCTCAGAGGGTTGTGATCAGCAGCAGAGTCCGGTTGGAGGCCTGTGGGTAGTGGTGTTCCCCAGGGATCAGTGCTGGGTCCAGTCTTGTTCAACGTATTCATCAGTGACCTGGATGAAGGGATGGAGTGTATCCTCAGCAAGTTTGCTGATGATACAAAGCTGTGAGGAGTGACGGGCACACCAGAAGGCTGTGCTGCCATTCAGCAAGATCTGGACAGACTGGAGAGCTGGGCAAAGAGGAACCTCATGAAGTTTAACAAGGGCAAGTGTAGGGTCCTGCACCTGGGGAGGAATAACCCCATGCACCAGTACAGGTTAGGGGTTGACTTGCTGAAAAGCAGGTCTCTGGAGAAGGACCTGGGAGTCATGGTGGTCAGTAAGTTAACCATGAGCCAGCAATGTGCTGTTATGGCCAAGAAAGCCAGTGGTATCCTGGGGTGCATTAAAAAGAGTGTGACCAGCAGGTTGAGGGACGTTCTTCTTCCTCTCTATTCAGCCCTGGTAAGGCCACATCTGGAGTATAGTGTCCAGTTCTGGGCTCCCCAGTTCAAGAGATGCAGGGAACTACAGGAGAGAGTCCAATGGAGAGCTATGAGGATGTTTGAGGGACTGGAATACCTCTCTTAAGAGGAAAGGCTGAGAGCTCTGGGGCTGTTTAGCCTGGAGAAGAGAAGGCTGTGAGGGGGTCTTACCAATGTTTATTTGGTACCAAATACCAAGTATTTGGAGGGTAGGTGTCAGGAAGATGGAGCAATCAGTCTCTTTTCAGTGGTGTCCAGTGATAGGACAAGGCACAAACTGTAACACAGGAAGTTCCACCTGAACACAAGGAGAACCTTGTTTACCATGAGGGTGATGGAACACTGGAACAGGCTGCCCAGAGAGGTTGTGGAGGCTCCTTCTGTGGAGATTTTCAAGACCTATCTGGACATGTTCCTGAGTGGCCTGCCCTAAGTGAACCTGCTGTGGCAGAGAGCTGAACTTTAGCAAGGGACTAAAGAAAAACCATGAAACCTCTGAACAGCCTTGCTCTAAATAAAGGCTGACAAGTTAAAATAAAACCCCACCACAATATCGTGGCCTTTTCCTGCTTCTTTGCAGAGATGGAATCTGTGTGGATTTCAGAAAATGGTTGACCTAGTTTCTTGGCAGTAATTAATACATGAGCCTGATTTCTGTAAAATCTGGTCATAGACCAAAGAAATGCTTCAGGTGATTAAAAATGTTAGTGTCTAAAGACAGGACACTGACCTGAATAGCTTAGGCCTTGATTTGAAGGAAATGTAGAGGTGACTTGATAAAGGTGTATGAAATAAATGGTGTAGCACAGGCTGGCAGGGGGATGAGTAACTGTTCTTCCTGGTGCCTGAAGCTGGCACCCAGTTATCAGGCAGTAAGTGTGAAATAAATCCGTTTGTGTGTCTTTCTCCTTTAAGAGCCCAACCTCAGTTGGTCTGTGCACTCGCTGTCAGTATTGACTGAAGAGGCTGGAGCCCTCAGATGGTACAACTGCAAGTTCAGGCACTACCTTTGAAGTACAGTCTATAATTTCTGTAGAACTAGGAACGTGTGTACTTACTGCTGTATCAGTGCTGAAAATCGATGTTTTTAAAGTTGGTTGTGATGCTGATTGTGATACTGATTGTGAGATGTTGTTTTTTTGGACACCAATAAATACAGGGTGAGGGAAGCCAGTCTCCTTATCTTGCTAAAGGCCACTAGACAGAAACTCCTGTACCTTGAGAGCTGCTTCTGAAGTAGCCCTAAATCAGGGTCTAACATCCCTCCTGTGGTAGTCTTGTTACCAAAGATGCTGAGCAGTTGTTCATTTATCACTATTCTGTGTGGAAGGTGACTTTGTAAAGCTGCTGATGTGGGGCTCTTCATCTGAAGAGGGGATTATAGAAGAAGTGGGATTTTTCTGCAGCAGGTGTAGTTCGGATTGGGTTTTAGTTATGGCAGTTCCTGTTTGTAGTAAAATATTGTGTAAACTGTAGCTATTTTGGTGGCTACACATTTTTCTAAAGTTAATAGGCTATGTGTAGTTTAGCATGTTACATGGGAAAATGACCCAACATACCATTATTACGACATTTAATAAATAATTTGAGATATTGAATACAACCAAATTTAATTTAACACCTCCAACTACACAAATACTCCTGGGGATGGGGGTGTGACTTGGGGGGAAACTGGCTGGTGGGTGGTGATGGGGGGGAGATGGTTCCGAGCATGTGGGAAGGTCTCTGGAGTTGGGATTTCCAGGGTGCTGTGGCCCAGGTGAGGGCAGGGGTCGCTGAACCCTAGTGTCAGAAGAGACGAAGGTGCTGGTAGGTGCTGGGGCAGCCGGGGGGGCCCAGGCTTTGGGGAGGGGCCGCTGCTGGCGGCAGAGTGGGCAGCAGTTGTCAGAGCCCAAGGAGAGAGCCCGGAGCAGGGGCCGGTGCTCTCCTCCCCTCCGGGCCCAGGAGCGTGTCCAGGCCACAGGGGAGAGTTGGCCCGTCCCTGGAGGGCGGGAGGTGGCCCAGAGGCTGCAGCAGCTGGGACGTGATGGGTGCCCGGGGGCTGCCCAGTGGGGCCAGCAGCTCCAGCAGCCGGGGGTGGTTGGTTACCAAGGTCGTGGTGGAGTCACCTTGTGCTTGGGGGTGTCCTGGGAGAAGGGGGTTTGCTCCACGTGTTCCACCACCCCCCAGCAGCCTCTCCAGTGCCTCGTGGAAGGGGAGAGGGTTAAGCGGGGTCTTGGGTGCTGGGGTTGCAGATGCCTTTGTTTGGAAGCTTTGATGAGTTTCCAGAGCTGTGTTGTCACTGGTGTTAGCGAGAGGTGGAGGAAGGAGTCCCATGGCTGGAGAGCTGGGGTGGAGGGTTATAGGCTGTTGAGGAGAGACAGGCAGAGCAGGAGAGGTGGAGGTGTCCCACTCCAAGTAAGAGAGAGGCTTGATTGTACAGCCCTTAGTTAGTGATGATGTGGTTTAGAGCCTCTGGATGAGGATTAGGGGGATGGAAAGCAAAGGAGATATGGGTGTCTACTACTGATAACCCAAGCAGGATGCCAGCACTGAGGAGCAGCCTCCTTTAGCCTCAGTGGAGAAGGGGCAGTTTCATGAACACAGAGTAGAACCTGCTCAAACAGTAAAACTGAAGTGAACTTGTCCTAATCTGAAGATTGTTCCCAGGCAGTTGATAAGGTGCTGTTGAGGAAAGCTAGAATGTAACTCACTCTTAGATACTAATTGTGCTTGTTTGGTTTTTTTTGTGACACAAGGCTGCTAGTGCAAGTAGCCTCGGAAACCATGGGCATGCATAGTGCTGGCATTTGGTGACATAGCCTAAAGATCCAAGATTTTGCTGGTTTACATTTCATGTTCAACATAAGCCCTACCAAGCAGTGAAATACATTTTCAGGTTCAGTTTTGTTTCAAGGAGATGTTGCCCTTCTTATCCTGTGAGAAATCTGTTCCCAATGGGACTTGTCTCTACGCTGTGGTCATTATTTAAGACTTGCAGTAACCTGTTGCCTCAAAACGAAGTTAAATACTGGCCTCCCCAAATAGATCTGACAAACTGTGCTGTTTTCCTGTATCAGTAGGATGCGATACCTTCTAGAGAAAGTTCAGTATGCCTAAAGTTACAGGTTTTGGAGCCACTTCTTGTGGGAATGGTACATTTTAGTTGGAGGTTTCAAAATTGGCCAAAAAAGTGCAGCTGTTAAGGCCTTGTGCTTCTATTAGGAATGTGACGTGGAACCCAGTGTTGGAGAGATGCCACCTTTCTGAACTAGCCGTGTCTTGGATTTGCATGGTGAGGTTTTGGTTGCAGGGAGGCTACAGGAATGGCTTCTGTGAGAAGCTGCTAGAAGCTTGTCCTGTGTCTGATAGAGCCGTTTCCTGCTGGCTGCAAGACGTGGTAGTGCCTGTGTGATGATACCATATTTAAAGGTGGGGGGGGATTTGTGTGAGTTCTGCTGGAGAGATGAGGGACAATGTGAGATAATCAACTGCAGACATCAAGGACAGTGAAGGAGGAAGGAGGAGGTGCTCCAGGTGGAAAGGACCCATGCTGGAGCAGTTTTTGGAGAATTCCAGCCTGTAGGAGGGACTCATGTTGGAGGAGTTTGTGGAAGATAGTCTTGTATGGAAGTCCTGCTCTAGTCCCACACTAAAGCAGGGGAAAAGTGTGAGGAGAAGGGAGCAGCAGAGACAATGTGTGATGAACTGACCACCGTCCCATTCCCATTTCCCTGTGCTGTTCGTGGGGACAATATAGAGAACTTGGGAGTAAAGTTAAGCCCACGAAGAAGGGAGGGGTGGAGGAAATGTGTTTTTAAGATTTAGTTTTGTTTCTCATTACCCTACTCTGATCTGATTGGTAATAAATGATCTAATAAGTGATCTTTCTATGTCCTTATCTCTTCCCATGAGACTTTTTTTGTATTTTCACTCTGATTGAGGAGGGGAGTGATAGAGTGGGTTTGGTGGGCTCCTGGTGTCCAGACAGGGTCAACCCACCACATTTCCCTACCTGGTTTCTTGAGAAGACTTTTTCATGAGCTGCTCAGTAACTTCTGTTCCTGTTGTGCTCTCTGTTGTTTCCCAGGTGTGGTGTTCATGATCCGAGAGAGAACTCTGTCTGACCAACAAACCAAGAAGCTGGCTGTACTTTTCCAGGGGTGGCTTATTTTTCAGACTCTTGGTATATGAGATAGGTTAGAATTTGTGGATCCTGTTAATGGTTTGAGTTTAGTTCTGCATCATCAAGACCACAAATTTGTCTTTGAATCTAAGGCTTCCCCATGGGAGCCATTTTTTCTGTAAATTTTATTTAAGTACACCTAGAAGAATGCTAGTTGTACTCTTACACTCATTTTTTCATCTTGGAAAGTTGTCTTAATGGAAGTTCAATGTTTTTTAACAGATACAGGACATCTTATGACAAGTCCTCTGTAATAATCCATCAATAATCAGTGTTGCAGTTTGTTGACCTGGATGAAACTTGGTTTGTTTTTTGTTTAGGGTGTTATTTTCCCCTCAAGCATGTTGTTTAATGATGTTGATTTGTAATCTCTGTGAAAGGACGACTATCAGCAGTTTGGAACACTTGCATGATTTATTTTTTTTTTCAATTCAAAATAGTCTTTATAAAAGATTTTTCTGGGCAGAATTATAATCCATATATTGAAGTGAAGTTACTGTTTGTTATCTCTGGAATTAGGCTGGATTGTCTCAAATGATTAGTTAACTTCCTAGTATCCGTAAGAACTAAGAAGCTTAAGTTTTCAGCAGTAAAAGAGTAAATTCCATTAGTTTTCAAGTTGACACACAAGAGTTTAACACAACTGTCTTTGCACTATCTGATTTTTGGAGTCTGTGCTGTGGCAGCAACTTTGGTTTGTAACATGAAGTGTTGCAAACACCTTCAGAGGCGTTCTGCGTGTGGGCTTCACCCAGTGTGTCCTCCTCGCTGGCTGCCTTGAGGGTCAGTAAATGGCCTCTTCTGGGCAGATCTCCTTCGAGGTTCATCCAGTGCTACCCTCACGAGCTCCTGCTGTAGCCCAATTCCGAGACTTTGTACCTGGCCAGAGTTCTGCCATGCTTAGGGTTGTGTTGTTTGCCTTGTTACAGATAAACTGGGTACAGCAGTGTTAACTACCTGGAAGCAAATGGGAAGTCTGTAGTTAAAAAGGGAGTTCAAATGCATGTTTCTCTACTTTACTGCAACATTGGACTTGAGTTTCTGTAGTTGAAGAACTCCAAATATAACATGTTTATAAGATAGAAGCAAGGTTTATCACCATGTACCAGTACACAAAGGGTGGCTATGAAGAGGATGGAGACTCCCTTTTTGCAAGGAGTCACATGGAAAAAACAAGGGGGAATGGTTGCAAGCTTCTCTTGGGGAGATTCTGATTGGAGTCCAGAAGAAAATTCTTTACAATGAGAACAATTAAACATTGGAATAGTCTCCCAAAGGAAGTAGTGGATTCCCCTCAGCGTGGCAGGGTGCTGAGCCATCTCATTTAAACTGCATTTTTTATCTTGAAAGGTTGGACTAGATTGATCCTTGAGGTCCCTTCCAACCTGGCGTTCTATGATTAGAAATTCCCCATGAAACTCCTTTAGTTTTTCTGCAATGATGCATTGACTGAAAATATATCCAAGTGAAAACCTTTAATTCTTCCAGATCTGGTGGATCTCAGTCTTTGTTTTGTTGTTTTTTTAAATGCTATTTTTGCTGATATATGTGTTTTTAAGAAAATAACTGTATTTCCACAAAAACATGAAAGATGAAGGTCCAGAAGGCCAACATATCTTCCTTGTTTTGGGTGATAAGAGATTGAAGAAGTTAACGTTCATCTTGTTATTAAATCTTGGAAAGCCAGGTTGGGCTTTTATGAAAGACAGAAAAGCTCCCGAAATCCTCTTGATCAGCCAAAGGGGTTTTGCACTGCTTAGGAAGCTGGCTTGCCTCTTCTGTGCTTTCTGTGATGCTCCTGGCAGTACCATAAGGCAAAAGTAATTTTCTAGTTTAGCCATAGTGACAAGCGTATCTTCATTAATGAGTTTTATTGTTATGTAAGTATTCTCACTTCCTCTGTCTTGTTTTTGTCTTATTCCAATACTCAGAGATCGCTGGCAAATGTCTGCTCTGTTGGAAAGTTCCTGCTGTAGAAGGTTGTGCTATAAGAACACCCATAAATCAGCCAGTTCTTTGGCAGGATCTTTGCCACATGAGATGGCCCTGATAAATTGCATAAGTTCATGAATGGCAATGCAAATAATTCCATAGTAGGTAATGTTTGTTCTAGCCCATGTTGGGCATGATGAGCCTTGAACTAAACCCTGTCTATCATGAAGGTTAACCAGGTTTGCTTATTCTGAGACTCCTTAGAAGGGAGGTGATACAGAAGATTCCTGTAGTTGCACTGGGTGAATCTGCAGCCAAGGCGGCTTTAATCAGTCCTGTTACAGCAGGTGGTGCAACTTCTCTGAGTGCTTTTAATTGTGTGTGTGCAGCCTTTTCCTGTCAGCAGCCAGACACGTATGTGGTGTACAATTAATATAGGCATCTGCACTGAATCCAGCATGCCCTGTAGGCACTGAATCATAGTCCTTGAACAGATGAGTACTACAGCACCACATGATAGATCCAGACCCTTCCTAGAAGGCATGCATCTATGGTGCGTGTGCACGCACCTGCATTTATACAGCTTGCCAAGCTGGAGCTTGCTTCTGGGCTTCTCGTGCACAATTCATGTAGCTTTTTCAGATCTGTGTTTCTGAAGGCCTTGGGGGTCTCCGCCTTTCATTTTGTTGAACATAAAACTCATGTGTACACAGCCTGTGCTCTGGTTGCATGATGTGATCAGGGCCCTGTGGGTTTCTCATGAAGGAGCCACCTAAAGCCTGTTCCACCTGTAGAGCAACTCTTGGTTTGCAGGCACTTTGCAGATGGGTTCCCTGATCTAAATTTGGAAATTGCAGAAGTCAGGCACCTTAATTTCAAGTCTGGTTACACTTAGTAGTAGTGTTTATCGCTGTTACTCTGTTATTCTTAAAATTCATGGTTCTGGGACTTTGTCTTGATGCCTGCAGGTATGTGCAATGCTTGTGCTGATGATACTTGTTGCACGTTCCTGCTTCTTGCAGTGAAGAGAAGCTGCCTGTCTGTTGTTGGAGTTTTACTTATGTGCAGCAACTTTGTCTGCCAGAATTATGCTGGGCGTGACTCTACAATGCAAATGGTGTTGTTACATGAAATTTTGTAAGACAGTGCCTTTGCTTCACATCTGTATTTCACTTCAGTTTTGTGGCTGCATTTCTTCATGTAAAGCAGCACCTCAATCTCTTAGTCTACCAGTAAGTCTTTCTAGCCTTACAGTAGCAAAAAAGCTTTTCAGTATGACAAGTCTCTAAATAAAAGTAGAGGGTTTTTTTCTACTTGACTGCTCCTCCAGGGTAGAGTTTGATTCGAAAAGGATGAACTGGTTCCCTTGTTGCAGTCTCTAGAACATGTATGTGACTCTTTGAATGTTGAGTTTTGTTGTTTCACTTGAGTAGAAAAAAATCTAGGACTTGTTCTTAAATGCTTCCTTTGTTACTTCAAGTACAGGGTAATATAGAAAAATTGTTGTGCTCTGTTTTGACTGAGATTGTAACATGCACATTAAAGGTGGGAAAAATGCCTCTGGAAATGACATCTGCAAGTACACTTTGAACAAAGGCCTTGTCCTCTCTCAACACAGACCTAAATTGGGAGGATGTGGGAGTGTAAGAATGACTTAAAGTTCATCAGGTTTCCTGTGAAGAAATATAAGTCCAGTTGCCTTTCATTCTCTCTAGTGAGAAGCAGATGTAAAAACTGAGGTAGACTACAGACAAACTTCTCAGGGTGAGACTCACTACTCAAGGTCTCAATATAAGCTCTGCAGTATCTTTTTTTTTTTTTTAAAGTAAATATTGGATCCTAAAAAGATCATTGAGACTGTTTAAACTAAAGAGCTTAAACTATTTACACATCAGATAGAGAAAGTAAGGTACTGTAAACATGGCTAAGAGCTGGAAGCAATGCCTGCATCTCTGTGGACTTGATAACAAGCTTGTCTAAATCTAGATGACTAGGAAACAGGAGAGAGGGGGGAAAAAAAAAAAAAAAGAATATTGACCAGAAAAACCCATATAGACCAACTAGCCAGATCTGGGGCTTCTCTCCTTCCTCCTTTCCCTCTTTGAGTTTTTAAGTGGCAGACTTTAGCATAATAACTTATGGATAGTAGCATAAGGGGAACCTAACTCTAATCTCTTGGAGGAGGCTTAAATTCAGCATCTCCTTGTCAACCAGTCTGGTATCTTGCTTGACTGAAGCTGGGACACTTTATGAATAGGGGTTTAAGGGGTGGTTCCAGGAAGGACTAAGCACAGCAGAATCTAGTGAGAAGGAATTTTTGTGAAGTGGGAATGTCTTTGGGTTTAGTCTTTGCTTGCAGTAGATTTTTGTCTAATGGAAATCTTAAGCTGTTCTTGGAGTTGAGATACACAACTTCTATCCTCTCGTTACAAGCCTTAACTCAAGAGTTCCTGTAGATTACTTGTAACATTAACCATTAAAGTGGGCTCTTCAAAAGCAGTCCTACTGGTCTGCGGGTTCTGGTCACACAGAGACCTTCTTTTATTATGCCTCTATAGAGAGCAGAAAAACTAGGACTGGTTCAGTGTTCACTCCATGGATTAATACCTGGTTTCTACAATGTAATCCAGTCTTTTGGTCAGATATCGTGTGTCCAAGGGGCAAACTTATATGAACTGAGATCTAGGGTCAACAGATGTGTGGCAGCTGTCCTTTCAGAACAGAGAAGTCTTTCAAGCTGTGTCTTTCTGTATATGGCTGAAAGTTTGCAGGTCAAAGCCTACATGTCAATAACTTGCTGGTGATGTCTGGTTGCCACAATTACCAGAGCTTTTGCAAGGATTGCTCATTTCTGACCCACATTTTACTAAGTTATGTGATCTGAATTTGTCACTTGCCTTTGTACTGCATCGAGAACATCGTCACACCGGTAGTAAGAAAAGATTACTCCTATTTCAGTCTGCATGTAACTGTGTACCTGCCCTCTTCACCTTGCTATGGAAACCTGTTCCATAACTAGGCTGGAGAACACGTCATCTATGTCCTGCCTCTTCCTCTCAGAGTTGAGTCACTCTGAGGACTTGAGTTGCTCTCTGAAGAGTAGCTCTGTTTTAAAGGGGAACTGAGGAAAAGGTGGTGTTTTTTTCAAGTCCTGCCTCAAATATACTCTTGCCCATAATTAAACAATCTGTCTACATTGGAGTATTCAAATGATTGCAGTCATTACAGTTACACTTTCACTTCCATATTTGCCTTTGAAATGGAGGAATATGGTAGTTGTATGGTTAAATGGAATAGATACTTAGCAGTTTCATTTTTTTGTTCTGCACAAGAGCTACGTTATTTCTACTGCTGCATTTATGGTAAATACAGCATAGGTTCTGGAGCTCTGAGAAGCTGGGTAAATGAGGACCTGAAGGTAAGAAGTGGTCTAAGGGTAGTCAGAACTTCTCAAGTGAGCAAACTCTCCTGTGTCTGGAGCACATGGTATTCCCAACTGTAATTAATAAATAATTTAAAAATCTGATAAGGATAGTCATCTTCTAAGATGCAGACCCTTTAAGTATTACAAAGTGGATTTGAAAACCTGTATTTTTAAAAGAAGTTGTTAGACGATGTGGCACTACTGAGCTCATAGTGTTAAGTCCAGTGTTTGAAAACTGAGATATGGCATCAACAGGGGAGAAAGTGTTCACAATTGGAAATAATTTCTGTGACTTTAAAGTAATTAACAGAGGAAAGCTGGTCACAGTTCTGTGTGGTAAATTACACTTCAATTAACATGTTGTGTTGGGCTGATAATACTTTAAATCTGTTCCAAATATTTGTTGTGGGGACAAGGGAAGGTTACATTTGAGTCTTTTCCACCTCTGTCTTTGCAACTCTTAATTAACTGGCCAATCTTAATTTACATGCAAAATTAGCTTCTAGTACATGAATATGTTTTGATGTTTTCCAGCTCAAACCTATAAGGAATAGAATTTTTAAGTCCTATAAGTAGTGTTGTTCTGGTGAATGAAGAAGAGTGGTAATTTCATGTTGAAAATGGTCAGGGTGTCTCTGGAGTGCTGTGGTGTTACATGGAAGCAGAGTTGGGCAATCTTCTGGAAGTAAATAGTTTTAACTGTGTGACGTGTCATAACGTTATTAACTGTGTGATGTACAGTTGGAACTACTGAATTTGAGTATAATTATTGTGATCTTAAACACTTGGTTTCATTGCTGCTCTGAAAATAAGGGAATGAGAACTTTCGTGTAGATGTGAACTACTGGAGATTTTTTTTTTTTTTAATAGTTCTCTGACCACCAGTTCCTCAAATCAAAGGAGAATTCATCTTTCAGCTGAAAATTTGTTTTGGCGATATATATTGGTAAGGGAGAAAAAAACAATCTGTATCGTTTTAGTGAGGGATAAAATTTTCCACGAAAGTTTCGTTTGCCCTGTAACTATCTTTATGAGTTCTAGTCTGTGTGGGTTTTCCTGGTTTTGTAGAATACTGGATGTGTTGCTTTCTGCCTCTTTCATAGCTTACTATGAAGAGTAATCTCTCAGAAGCTCTGTGGGGCTTAGTTTGATTGCTCAGTTTGTGTGCTGTCTTATGTTTGGCAACAGAATTCTTTATAAACTATTGTAAGCCTTCTGACACTCAGTGATCTTCATGATGATTTTTTTTTTTACTCCTTTTGTATACTCTGCTTTTCAGATATGTCTAAACCTGTTGATGAACTGTTTACTGGTGGTCTGTGTTGAGGAGGACGCATCACCTTAAATCCCCATTGCTGTCTCTTCTGTGCTTTGTGTTTTGGGCTAAGCAAAGTCAAGCACAGGCAAAGATTGTGTTATGTGATTTTAAGTGCGGCTCAGATCTTTACAACAGAGTTAGATATACAGGCTAGGTGGAGTTATTCCCAAACATACTTTAGACATAGTTTTTGAGTGAAATAACTTGTGTATTAAGTCATGGAGTCTACATTTCTCTGGGTTTTTGAAAATGCTGTGATTCTGTGAAAGGAAAAGAAAGAGCATCTCAAGCCACCCCAGATCGTTACCTTGGGAGGTGTGTCCAGCTGGAGCAAGGCAGAGAACTGGAGTACAGGTTATTGGGTGGATAGTCAAGGGTTTGTGCAGAATTTCAGGAAATGCTTTGATCTGTTTCCCTCTGCATCTCAGCCCTGTCATCCCTGTTACCTCCTTGTGGAGACTTAGAGCCAGCTCCAAGTCGGGGCTTACCTGGGCTGTGAGTGGCAGTCTTGCTTTAACAATGGCAAAGGCTGAAAAATTATTTAAGGTAATTTTAAGCCCCTACCTAGAAACTGGTATAGTTTAAAGCCCCTAGAAACTATATCTGGCAATAACTACCTGTTTTCCCACAGTTTCATCAAACTGTCTTGCATGGAGTACACTGAATCTCTCAGTAAAACCTGTGTTACTGGCTTTACCATTCTGTCCTGAGAACTTAGCCATTCAGAGCACCTCTCCTATGAAGGCAGACTGAGAGAGTTGGGGATCTTTAGCCTCGAGAAGAGAAGGCTTGGGGAGGCCTCATAGCAGCCTTTCAATACTTAAAAGTGGCCTACAGGAAAGATAGGGTGGGACTCTTTATCAGGGAATGTAGCGTGATAGGATGAGGGGTAATGGCTTTAAATTGGAAGAGGTTAGGTATAAAGAAGAAATTCCTCACTGTGAGGGTGGTGAGACACTGAAACAGGTTGCCCAGAGAAGCCGTGGGTGCTTCATTTTTGCAAGTGTTCAAGGCCAGGCTGGATGGGGCTTTGAGCAACCTGGTCTAGTGGGAGGTGTCCCTGGCCATGGCAGGGGAGTTGGAACTAGGTGATCTTTAAGGTCCCTTCCAACCCAAACCATTCTGTGATTCTCTGACTAACAGACCTTTCAGAAGTGTTCTTCCTTGGAGTTCAAATAAGTGCAAAACTTGGAGGTCTGGGAAGCAGTGGCTGAGATTATGCCTGTTGAAACATGTGCCAGAGAAAAATGAGCACTGCAATTCACAGAGGCATCTTTGCATCTTTATGGTTATTAGTTTTCTTGAGCATAAATTTTGTATGGAGAACAAGATTTAATCAGGTGCTGTACTTCAGAGTTTAATTTCACCTTCCCCTTAAGTGGCAAAACTAATGAAGTAAGGGATGGTCGCTTAAATGAATAGGTGAAGTCTCTTTAATTTACCAGGAGCAAGCAGGTTTATTGTCTGCTTCCTTCTTTTGAACTCTTCATCCTACAAAGCTATGCCAACTCAGTGAGGAGGACAAGCAAGGATTATCTCCTGAGAGTAAGCTTACTCCTTTTGTTGTTCACCTAGTATTCTCATTAGCCTGTCAAAGAAACAGTGTTAACTTACTCCACAAAGGTTTATTGAAGTAAAGAAAATTAATTTTTTAACAAATAATGTCTGAAAAGTAAGATGGCAGCTGCCCTGCCCTTTCCAGGTCTGGTGCTGCCCAGCTGCTTCTGGCCAGCCCGCCTCTGCAGCAGCCTCTTTCCATCCCTCCTGTCACACCAGACTTTTCTCTTTGCCCAGCACTGGCAGGTTACAGGGTTCCTCTTTGTGTGGATGTTCCCAAGGTCCCTCCAGTTCACTGTACCCACGGCTGTTCTGCCAGATTGACTTTTCCCATCTAGAATAGCTGTGCAGCTGTAGCTGCTGGCGCTTGCCTCCCTTTCTCACCTGAAGGCCAGTTTGCAGGAATGGGCTGTCAGGGAGGAACTACAGCACAGGAGATGCTGAGCAGCTGGGAGAGAGGACAGTGCAGAGCAGCGTGGGACTGGAGGAGCTTCAGAAGGGTCTCTAGCAGCCCTAGGTGTTGCTTTCAGTAAAACAAAATCCTGCGTGCTGCTCCAGGTAGTTAGGAGAAAATTTAAACATTCAGATTCAGCAACACGATGATATTTGTGTTGGTCCAATGGAAGTGTTACACAATTTTTCTGTTTAATGAAACAATCAATCATGCTTGAAATAAAAAAAAATCCCTTCTCTGGTGCAGAATGGGAAGCTTTTCAAACCATGGTGTAGCAGGGTAGAAGGAAGTGTCTTTGTTGAGCATGTTGAAGGAAATTGCACATGTTGTGATTGCTTAAGCGGTCACTCAGCCAGCAGAACTTTCAGCTCCTGTCTCCAGGCTGTGGACAGTGATGGTGCTGCTCTGCTCAGCCACTGACCAAGCAGCCTGTGCATGTGAGACCTTATGGCTTCCATCCAGAAGCTTTTAGCTGAACTGTTAACTTTACATAGTTGCTTGGCAAGAGGACCATGAATGAAAGGGACTGAAATAGGGTAGTGGAACAACTGTTAAAGTTGATGCTCTAACAAAGTGAATGAGGTGTCTTGGATGTTTTATAGAAAGAGAAATCTAAAAGAGAGAGAAGTACTACTTCATAGAACATTTGCAGGAAAAAACGCACATTAATTTGCCAGGCACCTGCTTATCTTAGAGACTACCTTGACACAAATTGACAAAAGCCATCTTTGACTAACATTATCTCTTTATTTTTACTTTTGAACTATTCAAGTATTTGCTTCAGTGTAGCTATGAACAGGATCCTTGATTTTGTCAATTAAATTTTGCATAGTAACTCAAGAGTCCTTGCCTTCTCTTCTCCTAGCAGTGCTGTTCAAGGTCATGAGTTTTTCTTTAGTGTGATTCCAACCCAGGGAATGGGTGGTTATCTTTTGATGATGGTTTTCACTGTGACTAAAATAATTCCCAAGCTACTGCATAGCTCTTCCCCTTCCCTCCGCCCTTCCCAAGCTGGGACAAATCAGTAAGACTATGGCCTTTGTGATTAGAAATTTCACTGCAAAACAGCATATTTTTTGTTAAATGCTTGTTAATCAGGATTATCTGATGTAAAAGGAGCTGCTGATAGCTGATTAAATACAAATTAATGTTGAATATTTCATGCCTCTTCAGCTGGATCTGCAATGACATGACAGGGATTTTAAATTTCTAAAACAAGTTTATGCTAAAAACAGATGCCTTGCAGAATGAGCTTGACTTTGCTGTAGAAGCAGAAAGAAAATTGTACAAAATGGGAAGATCACTCTTTAAAAAAACCCTTGAGATACAACATATTGACAGGATGGATTCTGGTACCGGGAACAACACCTGAAGTAGAAGCAACAGTGATTTCACTGGAGACAGATTAAGTGATGACCCTGAAGTATTTAAATTGGCCCAAATCCCTGAAACAGGGGCAGCCTACAAAACCCCAAATGGAACAGCCTGATGAACCTTTTACCACAACAGGAAGGGGTCAGTTTGCCACCTAAAAAAGGTAGAATTGCTGTAGAAACCTCCTCCGAGTGAACCTTAAAACACCCTTGGAATGTTTGCAGTATATCTCAGTGCTTCATTTCCAAAGGAGATGCTGATCTGCCTGACCATACAAATACTCATTTTCTAAACCAGAAACTTATTTTGGAAGCAGGAAGTCTAATCCTACAGTATTTTAAGAGAGGTAAAAACCACCACTGGCCAAATTTATCCTTAACTGATGAAAACTAGAGCAATGAAGCATTTCTCCCTGTGTGCAATATATATGACACTGTAAATAAAACTTGAATCGAGACCTACTTTCTTTTGCTGCAACTGTGTGTAACTTGGCTGTGTAATGCAGAGATGGGATGCTCTATTTTTTTATGCTGTAACTATGTGTAATTCAACTCAGTAATGCTGCAATGCACTGCTCTATTTCTGATGCTGATGATCATGGATCACTAATTACCTCACTGACTCACAGAGGAGTTTGTAAGGATGCCTCTTCAGTTGCTTGTGATGTTGCTTCCATAAAATCACAAGTGTTTTTGAAATCTGTGTGTTTTATTTGCATTCCTAAAGAATTATGTAGGTTCCTTGGCACTGCAGGATTAGCTTTGATTTACCCCAGCCCTGGCTTATGTAATTGAAATACTGTGTGATGTTTGTTTGATGGGGCTCTTCTCTTTGTGCAGGTTCTGAGGACAAGCTGCTGCATCGGTAACCTGAGGAAGGGAGTTCTCTGTTAAGACTGCAAGAAGATACTACCAACTGGTAAACACTTCCTTAGATGTCTTTGCTAGTGGAATGTTTCTTTTGTTTGCCATAATATTTTAGGCCAAGGAGTACAAAGTATTTTGGTCTGTTGAAAGCAAGTAGTTGTTCAATTTTGTTTTTTTTAATTAGCTGTAGCTTACCAGACAGAAGGCTCAGGAGCAGTGGGTAACATGCAGGTATTTACATTGGAATACAAAGTGATTAAATTCCTGCTCAGAGTAGGCCAATAAAGACTAGCCTTGTTTCTGTAGTGAGATATTAAACATTGCCTGTTTGCCTTTTCCACTGAGACTACAATGTGTCTGTACCTCTTACTACATAAAGACTATTTGATGTGTGATAGCACAAACACCAAAATTTCAAATTTGGTGCTTCAGAGCCTGGAAGGGGAGTGGAGAGGGTAGTGGAAACTTTAACAAAACCTAGTTTAGAAGTTGAACATGGCTAAGCATGCTAATTTGAATGTCCAAGTGCTTTGGAAGATGCCATCATTGTGCTTGTTTTTATTCTGTGGGTGTTTGTTGAGGCATAATTTTCACTGAAAATAATATATGGTAATAAAATGAAGAGTTTATCATAATTCACAGGCATTTAAAGTAATCTGTAGGTTCAGAATGATGCAAGGATCACCAGTGAAGAGCTATGATGACTTAGTAACAGTTCGCCAGCCTCTAAGTTAAGACATGGAGCTACACTATTACAAGGCAGTAACAAGGAAACATGAGAAATTTAGGACATCTGAATATATCTTGACATAACTGAATCATATGCATGTTGATAGTAGGGAGCAGATTTACAGCTCACTTCTCAAACACTTAATGTTGTAAATGAAGTAGTCATCTCCAGTATGGGGGAAGTCATCCACAAAGTTGCAAACTAAATATGCATCCAGTTTTCCTCTCTGGTTTTACCTTACTATGTATCTTCTTTAAAGTTGGAATCCTACCCTTCTGTGCTGCTGCCCTTTGAGCTACAGGCCTGAGTAAACTCATGTCAGGAGAGGGTTCTTAGCCCCGAATGGGGTGATGCAGGTGGGTCCAGGGATGAATGTGGAAAGAAGCAGCATCCTAGGTAGTAAGGAGACGTTAGGCTTTTTATGACCCAGATATTTACAGATGCTGTATTAATCTTCACAGGCAGGCTAATGTGCCTAAATTTTATAAGCAGTTGAGGATAACTTCATGAAGTTGTGTTGTGTAGCTGTTGCCACTAACCAGGGTTCACAGAACATGAAGATGCTTTGTTCTGTTACTCTGACAAACCTTGATTAATGGTAGGAAAGTTTTGAGTGTTGGTAGTGGTCAATAGTGTGCATCTGTCAGAAATGATGTAGTGAAAATTGTTTGACTTTATATAGTCTTTTTTATATAAAGATGACTTGTATAGTACAGCTATTTGTGAGCGATAATTTCAAGAGTTTTGTGCCTGGTTCTGTAAAATAGAAAATCCTGAAGCTGGAATGTTTATGAGACTGTGTAGTATGTCACAATTTTAGGTATCAAAGCACTGTATTTACCAACACAAGCTTTGAACTGCATTGTAATTATATGATAGTAATTTTTAGGTTAATCCTTTGGATTATTCTGATCATATATGATGTGAATAAATAATGTATTTCTGTCACTAAGTTTGAATGTGTATCTTGCCCCATACAGAACATTGAGAAGCTCATTCACTTGGCAGTGAGGGGGTCCTCTGTCCCTTTCCCTACTTCAGCTTCCCTTCCCAGCCAGTCATGCCCCCAGCTCCCTCTTAAGAGGATGGCCATGCTGAGTGAAACTGGGGAATTTTAGAAAGTAACTCTTTGCAGCTGTGGTAAAGAATCTGTCATAATTCAGCATTTCCTTTAGATCCAAGAAGTGCTTTTTAGCTCAGGGGTAGTGCTGCATGAACTTGATGTCACTGTTTCCAGCACTAACTTTGGTATGGGAAGACATGAGCTGCAAGCCTACAGAGCTCCACTACATTTTAGCCCTTATCCAGGTCTCAGTTCAGGCTCCCAACTCTGGGAATATGCTGAAAAACTAGCGTGACACACAAACACCACATCCCATGGGGCAGAGCCTGTACAAGTCCTGCATGGCTGGTGCCAAGACAGAAATCTTAAGCCAGCTGGGCATTGGTGTGGTGCAGACCAGCCCAAACAGTTGTGCAGGACACATGTGCCTGTTTTATCCAGGTGATATTTCTTTTGATTATGATGTTTCAGCTGTCCGTTATCACAGGCACGGGAGGACATATAACATTATAATGTTCCTCCTATTTTTGTTGTATTAGCTTTTCTTTTTCATTATGTTAACTTGTATGGGGTTATTTTTCCAGAGTATCAGTCACTCATAAAAGATCTTGATCACTATCTCCTGCTTTTGCATATAATCTCTAATTATTCATTCTTATTTTATAGCTTTATCTCTCATATGCAGCTTGAACTTGTCTGCATGCTTAAAGATTTAAAAATCTTTCCATGCAGCTTAGAATTGTTCCTCTGTAATGATGATGGAGAGGTGTTTCAAGCAAACATGATTAACGTGTTTTGAAGGTCCTGTTCCAGCACTGTCGTTGCAGTGTTTGGGGATTAACAGGCTTTGCATTTTGTGCTAATTTTATTAAATATGAAAACACCTTCAGTATTATGTTTGCAAAGTGGAAGCAAATGCATACCTGTCATTTTTTCTTATTAACTTGGAGATCTCTTTGTTGTGGCTTGTATAAGTCTTGGAAGAGTAGCATTTGTCTGGCTAACATATCTTCAAATGTTCTGCTTCCTTGTCGGGATAACCTTTAAAATCTCTTCAGTAACAATTTCAGTCTTTAAGTGCAAATCCCTTGATATGTGTTACACGTAGAGCAGGAAGGTTTGTTTCTAGTTATCCACACACCTGTGTGCTTGCAAACGGTTGGAAGTGAAGGACCTCCTTCATAAGAGGTACTGTATTGAGTAAGACCATGTTGCATGTGTTACAGACTTCTGTGTGGCTTTGCCTGTCTGGGAAGTTTATATAAAGTCAAATGTACTACAAGAAATATAAAGCAAGGTTCTGTTGTGGTCTGCTCAATGCTAAATGTTTCCTCTATTAAACAAGGAAATAGGTGTTAAAAAATGTACGATTTTTATGTGTGATTTCAGAAGGATTTTTTTCAGTTGGGTAAACCTGTATAGCCAACGTAGACAGCGGTGAAGTTACAAATGCTTCTGAGCAGCTTAAAAAGCTTTCACGGCAGAGCCTACCAGGTACCAACAGTAGGGTAATGTGGGAGCCATCGGGGGCAGAAGAATAATCCATCACAATGAGGTTATAGACTGTAAATACATGAAGAAAAATGAACATCTTTCTGGCAAGTGAAACCACATTTATTTCCCATTTGTGCCACAAGTTAAAAACAATCTCCTTTGGTAGTGCTGCTCTGAATATATTGTTGTAAGATTGCCTATAAATTCTATTAGTAATTCAGCAGAGCTTCTTGAATAGATTTGTCATCCATGCAACAGTGGGTTTGTTGAAATTCTTAGTATATGGAAGTTAAGTACTTTTGGTGGTTTTGACACTCACCCTAAAATATTTTGGTAGAAATTCTGATCATGTTACTGATGTTCTATCAGTGTGCATTTGTTCTGTATTAATGCTGGTATCTAAGGCAAGAAAGAGGAATAGCTGGCAGTGGTTTAGGCCAAACTGAGCTGTCTCCTATTTATTTTTTGGACCCTCTTTAACATGGCTGGCTGCAATGGCATGGGAATAGTTTGAGGGCCTGAAAGCTTTTGTATGATCTTGTCTTTTTTAAAGTTTAATAATACATACTAGCAATGAATGTAAATAATCTGCCTGTGATGACACAATGTAATGTGTTATCTTCTCCCACACTGGACATAAAATCACTTAAAACCCTGAATAAAGATGAAAGTAATCTGCAGATGATCAGTGACAGGATTATTTTTACTGTAATCAGGTAGAATTCAGAATTCTTTTACATGCAGTAGTCCTAGTGCAACAGTTAGTAGGATAAGTTTAAAAAGAAGTGAGTTTTGAATCCTGTTTAACGCTCATTCAGTCAACTCTGTTCTGCTGGAGGCTTCAGCCATGCTGATCTGTTTATGAAGATAAAGCTGCTGTTTTTCTCTACCTGTAAATAATTGCTCAGGACAACATGAACTGTTTAATTCTGTTTGGCCAATGAGCCTTCAAATCAAAGCCATTAATTTAAGGGTTGTTTTGACTTTTAAGAAAGAAACTTTTAAACAGACCAGCAAAATATGTAAACTTTTCTCATCAGAAAGACATTTGACCTGAAAAACTGTGCTGCTTGAGACAGGTGACTGGAGTTTTATGTGGTCTGTCCTATTAGGTTAATACCAGATGTTGCTTATTTCACTTCCTGACTTACAGAAGGACTCTTACATTTTTGTTAAAGGACACTTCTAGGTTTTGTGAGGGCGTTTTGGTTGGGTTTTTTTAATTCTGTAGGGACTTGGACAGTTAGCATATAGTCCTTCAGATGTGGTTAATACTCAGATTGCTGCTTGACCACATAACTGCAGTTTTATTATTTAGAATCATAGAACATCTCAAGTTGGAAGGGATCCATAAAGATCATTGAGTCCAGCTCCCTGCTCCTCGCAGGATTACTCAAAACTAAACCATAGGACTGAGCATCATCCAGACACTCCTTGAACTCTGACAGGCTTGGTACCATGACTACTCCCCAGGGAGCCTGTTCTGGTGACCAACTACCCTCTCCATGAAGAACCTTTTCCTAATGTCCCATCTGAACTTCCCCTCATGCAGCTTTCCTCTTTTTAGCTCATCATGGAATTAATTTTGGAGATTATTTAACAGAAATAGTGTGCAGCTGTTGAGACTCAGTATCATTATATTACAGTGCAGGAATTAAGACCTTGTTGTATGGCTCCTAGTTTTCTGGGGTTTTTCCCTGACTGTTGGACAAAGCTGATGAATACACACAATGATCCCTAGGAGCTGGGACCAGACATTCCCATGTTCTGTCTCTTGGGTTTGTTACCCTGTATTCTGTAATTTTTGTGCATCCTTCCATCTTAAATGCTGCCTAAGAAACATTTGAGATCACAGCTTAGAATGACATGGTTAGAATCTTCCTTTCTGGACAGATAGCAGTTGATACAGTTATTTTGAGTATTCTTGTTTAACCTTTTTTCTGGCATCTAATGACTTTGTTTTTAATTATATTAGAATAATCTCATTTTTTAAACTACAGTTACTACAGATCTTTCTATGTAGGCTTATAGGTGGACCTCAGGGCACTCCTGGGCAAGCTGGAGACACTTTCAAGAGTCTCAGGGCTATATGCCCATTCCTTTGGCCAGTGCAGAGCTCTCCTATTCTTCTCAGCAGAAATTGCTGCTTGTCCCAAGGATCTATCATGGAGTCACTCTTGCACAGTATTGTCTCCTGGCTTGTGCATGAGCTATATCTACAGAGGAGCTGCCTCTGCTGAGATTGGCTTAGTGGGGCAGAACGAGGGACCCTGGGGGGAAGGAGTTATGGTGACCTGCTTGGGTATCCCCTCTAACCTACTCAGGCCTTCAGGCTGTGAGGAGTGGGGCAAACCTTACTGCTGCTGTTTTCTGTAGGAAGGGCCTTTTAAAAATTAATCTGTGTTCTTTGAAACCTGGAATAAAGAAATCCGTTGCCTGTGAGCAGCAGAGGTGCTGTCTGGGATACTTCTATAGCTGTAGCGTAATCTGCTTAGGTCTAAATTAATCTTACAGTTTTACCTATCAGAGCATTATCTAGGGCTTCAGCTCTTAATTTCTGATACTGTTCAGGAACCAGCTTATGGTTAGAACTCACTAAAATGAGCAAAAAGATGTTTTAGGTGGTAAGCTACTCTCTTCTGTGGTTGGTTTCCTTTGATGATGAAAGTTCCCTTCTGTTCGTATGACCTAGTAGAGTCCTGAGGAAAGTGATTTACCCTGAGCATAGAAAATCTCTGTTATAAGAAATACAGACTCCTCTAAGTGTTGCTGAACAGGACTGTGGGTCTTGGGGTTTCTCGGAGCTGTTGATACACCATTAATAATGCTCGGTGGGAAAGCCCTTTTGACCTTTTCTTGTCTTATTGCTTTTGTTACGCAAGTGGCTGAGTATTGCTGCAAACCTCCTGGAACAGGGCATGGTTTCATTTCTGTTATGCGGATATTGAGTCAGAACTTTCAGTCTTAAGCTCTGCCATATTCCTAAGAAGTTATATCATTTGTATAGCTTAGATATAAAGCTGTTGAATCATTTGGTTGGTATTTGGGAAAGCCTCACAACTGGATGTTAATAGTGTGACATCAAAGGAAGCATCAGCTGCAGAGAAATAGCAATGCTGAGTAGTCATAGGGAAGCTAAACATGCAATAGATGGCAAATGACAATATCATTTAATGTTGCAAAAGTATCCAGTACCACCTCCTAGCTTAGGAATATTTAAGTACTGCTTGAATGCTAGGGAATTCTTCAAAATTCTGCTCATATTATATACATGGTATTAAATCACGTCAAGATTTAGATTTATGAAGGTTCAAAAGAAATATAGGAGATAATATGCTACCAGAAATGGCGAGTTCAGTTGTCTGAATGATTGACTATTAGACATAGGACTTGCTTCAGTAATTCTTGCAGGACTTTTTTTTTTCTTCCTCCTTGCAGAAAAACAGGAAGTTGTGCAGCCTGGACTAAAATATCACAGTTCTACCCCCCACTACCAAAAACCAATCTCCACAAACAAACAAAACCCCAAATTGAACAACCCAAGAAGTCCCATCTCTTTTTCCTAAAAGTCCTTTTCTGTCTTCTAGTTACTCAGTATTTATTATTCTCACTTGCTTTGAGAAGTAAAACAGTTTCTGGAAATATTTAACTTTCTGATTTGGTTTAAAAATCCCTTGTACTTGGTCTCCAACTTCTGGCTTGTTTGGAGTTTTGTTACGTAAAGCTTTGATGAAATGCAAGAAGGAGCATTATGCTGATTCATTTTACTGTTTCCACTGAGTAAAAGTAGTGGTTTGTTGTGGAAAATATACCTGTGGATGAAATATCAAGTGTCATGCTGAATATTAGTCTTGTATATGTATGAATATCCTGTTTCACCATAGAAGCTTCTTGGTTATCTGTAGTTTTCCCTTTTTAGTAGGTAAAAGGGATGTATGTACGTTACCTTGTTCCCCCTCTTGTTAATCTATTGTGCAGCATTTAAACTTCCTTCAAATATTTTCTTCAAAGCAAACCCTGCTCTTTGCTACATTCCTTTTGAAGCCAGATCTTCAGACTGAGCTTTAGAGAAACTGAACAGTGCTTTGTGAACCTCACTGGGAGAATTCACAGTAATGGGTTGTGCTCCTAACTTAGCACATGGAACTGAGAATGCTGCTCGATGCCTCGCAGTATGAAGAGCTGTATGCCAGTGTAGCTGTGGAGAATGAGTTGTATTGGCATAAATGCATTTTAGTCTATGGATAAGGGACAGAAAACATAATGTCTGCTTTAGACAGGTGTCTAACACAGGTTAAGAATGCCAAGAAAGCTTGCATGTGAGATCACTGTTTCTATCATTAAATTATAAACTTAAAACATGGTTTTGAGTGTGGCAAGTAATACAGGATACTATAAGGCAGCATTGAGAAATTACATAGGAATGGTAAAGGATTAATATAACACAAACTTTTAAGATACAATTTAGCTTCAGGAGGATAAATGAAAATGAATGGAGAAGAAAGATTTGACCTGAAACTTTCTCTAGCCAGAAGTGAAAAAGATGGTTTTATAACAGGCAAGCAGTAGATTTGCTTTCTTATAAAGAAGTAGGGTCACTTTGCAGTGGCAATAGGCTGCCTTTGCACAGGCTTAATCTCATATTCGACTGCCATACAGATAGAGAAGAATCTTCTTTTAGAATCACTGATGTTAACGTTGGAGTTTGCATCCATTTAGCACTGAACCATGGGTTCATCTGC
The DNA here is from genome assembly GCA_013401335.1 of Brachypteracias leptosomus. Classification (NCBI taxonomy): domain Eukaryota; kingdom Metazoa; phylum Chordata; class Aves; order Coraciiformes; family Brachypteraciidae; genus Brachypteracias; species Brachypteracias leptosomus. The sequence goes on along the minus strand of VYZX01013816.1, from coordinate 80,104 downwards.
AGATGCTCTGAAACTTCTTTTGAAACCCGATCTTAGCTAGGATTTATTTTTTATAGCTTAGCCATCTGTTATTGTTACTAAAGTAAAAATCAAGTTTTATTACTAGACATTTCTTAGCGTTCTTTTTTTATAACCCACAAGATGTGGGATGTATTTGACTTGCGGTTCTGTTTTGGACTGGGCTTATTTTTTATATTTTAATGTGTACTGCCAAGAGCAGCCAGTTTCTGGAGTGGTTTCCTCAAATTTAATTTAACTGCGGCAAGAGAGCCCAGAGCTGGAGGCTCTGGTCTGCCTCTGGCTACACAGAGTTCAGTTGGTGACGCTTACCCAAGGAAATCCTGGTGCAAGCTGAAACTTCAAACAAGCAATTTAAACGTTTGCTCTGTGAAAGCAGCAAAATGGATTGTGTTTTAAAGACAATTTCTAAAGCTTGGGTGCCTAATACCTCAGATGGAGTACATGATTCCTGCACAAGCTTTCTTCAGTAAGTGGTGTAAGCTTTATCAAGTAATTCTTTCTGAAATTCCCTGATGAGCTGAGGTGCCAACCAAGTACACAAAATAATTTAGGTTCTTATTGCAAAGGTGTTGATCCTTTCTTACTACTCAATATTTTCAGTTCTTGATAGGCAGAAAAACTTGAGTGTTGAAAAGCCTGCAAAGTCACTATTCTTGTAGCAAATCTTGACTGACAGTTGCCGACAGGTTTATGCTTGTGTTTAGAGGCTTCTTAATGACTTCCATCAGAGCTGGGCAGAAGATACTGGTTTGATACTGGAAGTTAATGGTTTGCTTTTCTCTTCTGAAATCTCTTTTCATGTGCTGCTGAGCAAAGCAGTATCAGTTCAATATGAGGTGGATGCTCAAAACACAGCGGTTAGCCAATTATTCTCTTTTTTTTTTCTCCCAAGTTTCATTATTTACAGTGGTGCCAAGTTTACTTAGTGCATCTTTTATATTTGGTACCATTTGACTTATGTCAACCACAAGCTCTTCCTCTGCCAAACTGAATGATGCTTGGTTTTGTTGTCTTCTGAAAATGAATAGCTGCAGTTGAGATGATTCATCGCCTGTCTCTAATGGCTCTAGACATTTTTCCGTGTTTGGCCTCCAACAGTTGTGACAGTTCTTTCAATTCCTGGTGTAGCTGGCCTGAGATTTTAGCACATGCTTTGGCCTTTTTCTGCTGTGGTGAAGTTAGACTGCAAGTCAAGGAGGGGTGTGTGTGTAGTAGAGATTTCTAGTATGGGATGCATTAATCTTTCTGCTGTTAGACCTACTAAATAGTATAAAAAAGGCTAAACAAAATCCATGAGCTGTTAGCCCATTCAGTAAAAGGTAATTTTCCTGCTCAGAGCTGCTTCTATCTGTAATACAGCATTAAATACTTGGCTGCTTCAGAATCATAAGCAATTGAACAAATGTTTGGTTCTGTATTTAGTTTTCACCACCTATTAAGTAGGATGCCTCTCTCATCTTGGGCCTGTTGGTATTCTTTCTGTATTGATCTGCAGATCCAAACCTTCAGAATCAGTCAGAAGGAAGCTCAGCTGTTAGACAAATCTTCTCTACTAACTGGTAGAACTCAAGTCATGCACTCTGAACAGGACAATGGGTGATGGTCAATTTAGATACTCCTCTGTCTGAATTAAGGTGCATCTAGAAGTACAAAAAATTGTGTAAAGAATCCATCACACTGTTATTTTCACATGTGGCTGTTTTTAATGGCTGATTGTTCCCCTCTGATTGCTAGGGATCTCCAAATCAATTAGTGCTTTATTATGTTGCATTGTGCTAACCTCTAAATTTTAAATATCACAGAATCGCCTGGACTGGAAAAGGCCTTGAAGACATAGAGTCCAATCACTAACCTAATATTGACGAGTCCTCAACTAAACCATGTCCCTAAGCACTATGTCTACACAACTCTTAAATACCTCCAGGGATGGGGACTCAGCACTGCCCTGGGCACCCTATTCCAATGCCTGATAACCCTTTCAGTAAAGAAATTCTTCCTGATATCCAATCTAAACTTCCCTTGGTGCAACTTGAGGCCATTTTTACTTGTCCTGTCACTTGTTACTTGGTTGAACAGACTGATCCCCACCTCTCTACAGACTCCTTGCAGGTAGTTGTAAAGAGCAAGAAGGTCTCCCCTGAGCCTCCTTTTTCCACAAGCTAAACAACCCCAGTTCTCTCAGCCACTCCTCATAATCCTCATAACCACTCTAGATCCTTCACCAGCTTTCTTGCCCTTCTTTGGACATGCTCCAGCACCTCAGTGTCCTTCTTGTGCCAAGGGGCCCAGAACTGAACACAGTACTTGAGATGCAGCCTCACCAGTGCCAAATACAGGGGTAAAAATCACTTTCCTGGTCCTACTGACCACACTATTCCTGATACAGGCCATTGGCATTCTTGGCCACCTGGGCATACTGCTGGCTCATGTTCAGTCAGCTCTCAATCAACACCCCAAGGTCCCTTTCTGCCAAGCAGCTTTCCAGCCACTCCCCCCCAAGTCTGTAGTGTTGATGGGGGGTTGTTGTGGCCAAAGTGCAAGACCTGGCATTTGACGTTATTGAAACTCAAACAACAGTCTTGGCCCATCGATCTGGTCTGTCTAGATCCCCCTGAAGAGCCTCCCCACCCTCAAGCAGATCAGCACTTCCACCCAGCTTGGAGTCATCTGCAAATTTGCTGAGGGTACAGTTGATCCCCTCATCCAGATCATTGATAAAGATGTTAAACAGGACTGGCCCCAGTACTGATCCCTGGGGAACACCACTTGCGACCAGCTGACAACTGGAATTAACTCTGTTTACCACCACTCTTTGGGCCCTACCAGCCAGTTTTTACCCAGCAAAGTGTACTTTGTACAAAGTGTATCTTGTGATGTGGTCACTCTGCAAAAATCAAGTATCTATCAGCTTACCCGTATAAACCAAGTTGATAGCATCACACATGCCCAGTCTGAGCTGTTTTGCACAAAGGCATTGCTCATCAGGACGAAAAGATGGGAGTCCAGTTAATGGATTCCTTTGCCAATGTCCCTTGGCCTGTTACTGCTGACAGCACAACTGACCTAGAATTCTCAGTTCTCCTGGTTGCTTTACTTTTGCCTAATGACTGCTGGGCCTCTTCTCATGCCTTCATTATCACAAGAGTCTTGAAGGCTCTTTTAAACACGTCCACAGGCCTGGATGTGTTTTAAAGCCCTGTAGATGTGGTGCTCAGGGACATGGTTTAGCAGCAGACTTGGAAGAGTAGGGTTATGGTTGGACTGGATGATCTTAAAGGTCTTTTCCAACCTAAATGATTCTGTAATTAATTATTAACTTTCACTCATTCATTGAAGCCATCAGGACAAGCTACCTGAACATCAGCACACTTCTCTTGCAGGTGGTAAGAGCTTGTGATTGTAAGTGCAGTTTTCTGTCCAAAATGATATAAAGAGCTCAGCAATTCAGGGTTTTTCCTAATAATTTTATCAGTTGGGAATGTAGACAATTCTGTTCAGTTATGAACTAATACTGTTAGGAAACCTTTTTTAAGTCCCTAGCCTTGCTGCTAGAGTGGTTTTTTTCCTGTATTACTTTCATTTTTATTTCTGTAGTCTGGTAATTCTAATAAGCTTGGACTTCTTTTTATTTATAGCTCAGTGAGTTAAGTTGAACTCTCACCCAAAATAATCTTAACCAGAGCTCTTGATTACCCACCAAAAAATATATCTATTTTCAGGTGGAATTTTTTAGTGTTCTTAAATTTTTTTGTCCTACTTGATTATTTGTTTTTTCTTTCACTTTTTTTTCAAGAAATAAGCTTTCTGAAGCCATGTTTGGTCTAATCTTGGTTTTAGATTCTCTATTCACAGTATCAGTTAACATTCATCCCTGACCCACAGGGGACCAACATTTTCCAGTGTTTGGTTTTTGTTGCTTTGTTCAAGTCATGCTTTGAAACAGTCTGCAGTCAGGAGGAGGGGAAAAAAACCCATATTTAAAATATGCCTAGTGAAGTGGGTGAGCTTCAGGGAAACTGCTGCAGCTCTTCTGAAGGTAGTGCTGTTAGCCATCTTTTTGTCCTATGAAGGAGTTGTCCTAAAGTACTTACTGCCTGCTGCTTACTACTGAGAGAGTAAAGGGAAGTTGAAACCATGCATACACTGGAAAGAATGGAGAAATAAATTTCTACATTTGTAGCAGTGTCTGATAGTCTCTTTTGGCTTATGTTCAGTTCTGTGTGCTGTGAAGAGTTGTTCTCGCCAGAGCCTCTACTCTGCTTCTTGCCTAGGGTGCTGTGCATCTTCAGAGCCTTCCCTGACTAATGTTACGCTATTTCCTCTGAAGCTTTATGAGATACCAGAGTACTCCATATCTTCTCCTTTAAATTGTACTATTAACATAATTATTTCATCAGCCTTATGATGGTAGTTAGTAATGTAGATAGCAGACTGAGGCAATCCAAGAAGGCTGGTTGTCTTTAGCTTTCTTTTCTGTGGTTGAATTAAGAATCTTGTGTTACTTTATTTCTTTTTAAAGCAAAGTGAGATGCAAGTGGAACAACTTGCCACTGGTATTTTATTGCAGCTTTGCCTCTTTAATAATTAAGAACACATATCCTGTAATAAATTTATGGATTATCTAACACCCGCAGCCTTTTTCCCTAGGAACACATTTTTGCCAAGTAATTGTGCTCCCTATTTATTTAGACACCCAGAGATAAAACCACAGTTGTATTTTTCAAAAGTCACAGTGGCGCATAAATCCAGAACTATGTTTATGGAGTAGATCCAGAAAAATAATAAAACATCTGGAACAGTGTGTGTTTGCTTTTACAAGGTTATATAGCATTACATTTAAGACTTTGGGTGCAAAAGAATGAATTTTCATAATCTTTTTTTTCTTTTAAAACAGACTGGAGTCCAAGAACAGAGTGCAGCACTGGCTGTAGGTAAGAACTGAAACTTAACCTGCTTGAAAACTCTCATGACATATAAGAAGCAGAAATTATAATATGTTAAAGGACAAAAAATGGGGCTGTGCTGAATATTAGCAATTTTCTCTTCAGGAACTTGTTTTCTCCCATTTGGCTCCCCAGCTTTTGAAATTTGTCGTGATCACTGCCAAGTCCTAATCTATAGCCTAATTTATGCCTCTGGGTGGTTAAAGATGCTAAATCAGATTGCACGTGTTTAGTTTTTTGCTTGCACAGTACCCAGCACACCACCTGCAATGATTTTTGAAAATCATTAGCAATGTGAAGAAGTCCCACTGTTACAATAAAGGCATTTTTAATGTGCCCAGAGTATCGTAAAACATTTAGGAACTTACCCTGGAAGATTGTCCTTAAACTTCTTGGAAGATTTGAATAAAGATAAAATGTTCTGGTGGTTTTGCTTTCTGAGTCTCTTTAGCAAAGTTACTGTGTAATTTCACTTCTTTTCTGAAGCAGATGCCTTGTGCCAGACACCAGTGCTCTGAACCGGCTTGTAAGTCTCCAGAGGCAGTGGATGCTCATGTGGAGGTTTTAGCTTTTAGTTTTATAACCTGCTACTTGTCATCCAAGCTACTGCACGGAGTGTGTGTGTTACACTTCATCTTTATTGTGCTGTGCCAGGGTAGCTCACTGTCAGGTTGGGAAGGTAACACTGCCAAACGTGAGGTAGGATTCATTTTTCTTCTGTTTCTGATTAATCATCATAAAGTTTTTTGAATTCTGGAGGGCTGATGAAATTGATTTGTCATCAGTTTTGTTGACAAAAGTATAAAACATTTCCAAGTGCTCCATCCAAAACTATTTGAGTACTTCAGGAGTTAAGAATCTATGGCATTATGAATGTGTTACTGAAGTAATTGTCCCTTATTTTGGTGCATAATTGATGTATTAAAATATTTGTTTTGCAGAATCACTGTTTTTTATGAGATTTGTCATATTTTTGTCATTCTTAGAAGAGCTTATGGCAGTGATGGGTCAGACCGACAGTCCTTCTAGGTTACTGTCTTGCCTCTCTGGGGTCATGGAATGAGTGTAGGAACTGGGCAAGCATATCACAGTGTTTTCCAAATCTACAATAAACTAATGGAAAAACAGCTAGTGCCAGCAGTAATGTCACCTTTTTCATTCGGTGGCCTTGGCCTCCATAGGCATGGATAAGTGTATTAGCAAAGTTGCAATTAGAACCAGTGCAAACTTACTTACAGTGTCATATGCATTTGCAAAGGATATGTTGTAAGAGTTGCTAAACTGAGTCAGGCCATGGGTCCATCTAGCCAAGTATAGTCTCCAGGAATCACCATCTTACTTCCCTCTACTCTTCTGTACTTGGTTTTGCTCATCCTCTGAGCCTGGAAAAGAGAAAGCTCCAGGGAGAACTTATTGCGGCCTACCAGTATCTGAAGGGGGCCTACAAGGAAGCTGGGAAGAGACTTTTGACAATGGCTTGTAGTGACAGGATGAGAGGTAATGGCTTCAAACTGGAAAAAGGTAGATTTAGATTGGAAATTGGGAGGAAATTCTTTACTCTGAGGGTGGGGAGACCCAGGAACAGGTTGCCCAGGGGTTGTGAATGCTTCATCCCTGGAGGTGTTCAAGGCCAGGTTGGATGGGGCCTTGAGCAACCTGGTCTAGTGGGAGGTGTCCCTGCCATGGCAGGGGGATTGGAACTAGATGATCTTTGAGGTCCCTCCCAACCCAAACCATTTTATGATTCTATGATCCTTGCCCCACCCATCACTTACTCCTCTACTAGAAGAGTGCTGCTTCTGCTCAGGAAGGTGAGAGTTGTCTGGAAAAGTTAGCAAAACTCCGGGGGCATTGCTGGGAATGGTACTGCCTACAGAGGAGGAAGACTGTCCAGTGAACAGCTGCAGCAGGTGACAAGAAACTTCTGTATTCTTTGAAGAAACTGTGAATCGACAGTATTTCAGATATTGAAGGGAAAATGTTTATAAACCAAGGTGGTGTTCTCCACTTCAGCCCTAAAGTTCAGGTGTCGGGCTGCTGATGCTCTCTCCTTCTCCAGGTGTACTGAGACACAGTAGCTGCCAAATGCTTAACAGCATCTTAAACCAGCTGGGAATCACCAGTGTGAGGGGTTTGGAGGGACTGGAAGAAGCCCTACCCAAGCAGCACTTTTGATGGGAAAGCACCAGTAGGCTAACAATAGCAAAGATCTGGAGACTACTGAAAAAAATCTTGTTAAGCTTCAAAGAATGAGGCAAAATTAACTAGAAATTGCTTCCTGAATTGCTTTCTGAATAAGGTGAAAACCCAAAAAAGGCTTGATATCCAATAAAACCTAAACCTTCAAATGTGAGCAGATGCCTAGAGAAGAGCAGGAACAAGGGGAGCAGATGTTGGGTGGTTTCTTCTAGTATGCAAGTGTTTTCAGGCCAAGTATTTTTCTGAGTCAGATGTGATTGTTAGATGTGTTTAGTGTCCTTTAGTGGCTTCCTGTTCTGCACATGTACCTGATTCCTCAAGAACTGCTGCAAACTCGTGACATGAGATGAGATGGACTTGTAGGATTCACAGATGGACTGATGCAGGAAACCATAACTCTGCTAGATACTCTACATCCTACTGATCTTAATGGATTGCAGGTTGTGTAATATCTCTGGAGAACAGCAAATGTTCCTCCATATTTCCAATAGATGGATGAAAAAAAATCCTTATATGTTATGCTTATGACACACCTTCAGTTTGATTTTTTTTTTTTTTTTTAAGATTAAGAGATAATTACAGGAGAAGGAGGGATGATGGAAAATCAGATTTAGCACGGCTAGAGGAATCTGGACCAATGTGGTCAGGGGGATGTTTGCTTTTTTTTTTACACTTGCTTTCTATCCAGAAAAATCTAGACTTAATAAAAGTAATTGATAGTATGCTTGGTGAGGCTGTCTGAATAAGTGACTGGAAATAAAAAAGATGGCTGTAGAACCTTGAAAATTTTCACAATTTTTTTCTTGTGAAACTTTAAAGAAGCATGTAGAGACCAGTTTTATCTCTCTGCCCTGTCTGGTGCCTGTCTGTTGTGTTGCTGTTTCTGAAAACAGATGGGATGGGAAGGAGAATCATTCTGCTAGTCATCGATCTTCTGTTGTACCATCAGTAACTCAAAGTGTTTCATTAGCCTTCTGTATTCTGCAAACATACTTTGTATGACTGGTGTCTCAGAAAAAGAAAACTCCACAAAATACTCAAAAAACCATCCCAAAATATAGAAATCTGCCCTTCCAGCTCTGATTTGGAAGGCCTTAGACTTCCCTTCCTCCTTGGTGGCATCACTGAACTGAATTTTACAGATGGACAGTCACAGTCAGGTTGATGCACACAAGATTTGTAGTTAGTACTGTGACGTTCAAAAAGAATCTGTGCCAATTAATATTTCTATCCATCAGCTTGACGATTAGATAATTTGTCATAATAGTGTAGGATTTGCAAGCCAAGGCACTGAAGGTGCAACAGTTTGGAGCCAAATGAGAAGAAAACATGTCATTTGGATATTGAAGTGGTGCAGGTGGCTGTACTCCTTGTCCTAGTACATTAGATGGCAGCATTACCAAGGCTGTTTTGTCAGAGCCTCAGTGTGACTTCACCCAGCTTCAGTACTGAAATGTATGAGAGTCTGATTCTTAGAGATGAAAATTCAGCTACTATTAAAAACACACTTCCAAATAAAACTGAGCTTGCAGAGGAGTGCTATTTCATAAGTGAAATACCAACTAAAACATGACAGATCAATTGCACTAGATACTCTAGTGAAGTTAGGGTTTGAAAAGATCTTTTTTTTTTTCCTAGCAGTTAAAACTTCCAATTTTGGAGGGTTTTTGATTGCTTTCCTTTACACTGAGATAAAAAAGCTGTCAGGAGAAGGACAAATTGTTGTTATTGTTGGGTTTGGGATTTTTGGAGATGAGAGCTTGACAGCTGTTAAATTACAGGCTGACATCCTTGAAATAGGAAACTTTTAGTAATGTGGTACTATAGAAGTTCTAACAGACATACAGAAAAGCTGCATACTTTACAGAAGATGGTAAAATAGCAAAAAAGCAATCTGTAAACCTACCACATCTCTTGTTAAATGCTTTTTTTTTGCTTCTGATAAAATTAGAATGTTCTTAGCTTACTCTGAAAAAAGACTTAAAGATCAGCCACTGTTTCCACAATAATGTCACAATATCATGGACTAAATGTGGTGTTTGGGCTGGAAAGAACTTGCCAGCTCTCAAAGCTGCAGGGCTCTAAGATAGTATGAGCACATTTGTGACGAGCTTCCCTCTCTCTGGAAGATGAAGTTGTGAGGCAGTGACCTCTCTAGGAGGAGTTAAAGAACTGCAAGAGGCTTATAGGATTCTAGACTTTGAAGGAGAAACAAAGTGTAAATTGCATTCGAATATAAAAGTCCCTGAACTGAAAGTTTTTTTATTTCTGATGGTTGTAATGCAATGAAGTTAAAAAGAATATTTTGCAGAATTAAGTTAGAAAGCAAGTTGAGCTTGGATCATTTTGAAAGAGGAAAGCATGTGTAATTATTATTTAGCCCTACATTCACTCAGAATTGTGCAGTTACTCATTAAAGGGTAAATTGGGGCAGATTTTTGGAGCATAGTCTTTCCCCTTTTCAATACAAGTTCTGTTTTAAAAATAAGAGTAGTCCTTCCAGACAAACTGGGGTTTATTCCAGCCTTATGTGGGCACGCTTAGTTATTTTATTGTAGCTCCTGTCAAATAAGTTATTCAGTGTCAGCTGTGCCACTAAAATATTCTGAATTAACAAGGCTTTGAGACTGCCCCTTCTAAAGGGACTGTGGATTCTTCAGTGCCTTTCCCTTGGTTTCCTCTAAGTGGAAAAATGGGCTGAATAAACACTGACCTGACCGTACTTTACAATTCTGGTTTTGAGGAATGTGAGCCTTTTTTCACTAGACTGTTTTCCCTGGCACATCTCCATTTTCCTGATAGGATAAGTCTTGAATTCGGTTTTGTTCAGAAAGGAGACTTTATTGATGATGTGTGATCTCAAAAAAAAAAGTAACTTCAGTTTCAACTAAAAACAGTTCATTGTATCAAAGTCAGTTTAGCCAAAAGAACTGACATCAGAGGCAGCTTTAAATGGCTTTAAGTAGCAAGTAGCCTGAATACTTAGTTTCCTGTGCAAAAGCATTTTCTATCTGGCTGTATAAATCACATCTGAGATAAGATATTGATGATTGAAGCTCCAGGAAGAATTCAGTGGTGTATCGTTATTTTGGGCTTGTGTATCTTTTCTTCTTCTTTTTATTGTTGATTTGCAAGTAGTGGTTCATGGAAGAACAACCACTAGGTGTCAGGAGTGGAAAGCAGTGCACAGAGCTTCGCATAGCTGCAGAGTGTGAAGTGGGTCTTAAAAATGTAGATAAAAACTGATCAGCAGCTCTAGAATTTGTCCAGCAGTGAGTGAAATTGTTTTATGCACAACTGGTAATAGGTGTGGCACCTTGTGTATGTGTTGAATTCAACAGTTAGATGTCAGCATTTGAACTGATACCTTTAATAATGTTACTATAGCTACGATGAGTCCTGAAAACCAACTTATACAAACTATAACTTGTTCTAAGCTAATAACACCAAACTTCTCCTTCATAAAACTAAAGCTGATAGTTTCCATGTGCTGCTCTCTTTTTCCAGACTGAGTGATGGCTACTATTTTTTTTTTTTAACTATTAACCTCAATAAGTATTTTTTGTCTGGACAATATGCTTTATTACTTTGGATTTTGTTTAGTGACAGATCTTTATTTAAACACCACTAGTATCAGTAGTAGGAATTAAAATATCTTAAAGGCCATCTATGCTTCTCTAGTGCTATTCAGAAGAGGAATGATTGTGCATTAGACTAGAAGAAACATCTGAATCCAAGGAAAGTACTACAACTTTCTGAAAAGAGTGATTCCTGCAATACAGTTCACAGCTATGTTTCTGTCTCTTCAGAAAGCTCATGAGCTTTTAAGGGCAGATACATTCTCACAGCTTGTGAAGCTGAACTGCTTCATCAGGAGACATTAGATCCAATGGGCTGCCTGCTCCTGACAGCCTCTGTTGCTGAGGGTTGCCTTGGATTCATGACTACATACTACGGGCAGAAAATGTTCACTAAGCCTTGAAACAACTGCCAGCCTGATAGGATTATTGTTCTAGAAAACCAGTAAAGGGATTCTGCTGGGTGTTGGTTTATATAGTAACACTGTAAATGTTATTACACTGTACAGTTATGCTGTAAGTGTTTGTCACTCACTGTTTTATCAAAATACCTCAGAATTGGAGGTTTATACTACACATATGTGACCAATTGAACACATAAAACTCAATCCTTGGAAGTATGTTTTCTCTTTCATTTGATGTGCTTTCCATATAGTGTCATGCTTAACTTCCTCCTCCAGAGCATGGATATGAGATTTTTGTATAGTACAGTTTTCATACTCTGGATGGTCCTGTTCAGTCTCAAGCTTCACTAAAAGTAGTCTTGGGAATAGTTGTATGCTTTTCCAAAAAGGTGAGCTGATGTTTTCTTGAAGCAGGCATTCCTCAGCGGTCACAAACACTTCCTCCCCCCCCCCAACTATTTATTTAACTAGTCTGAAAGCATGATATTCTTCTGAGAGAACAAAGCAAAAGTAAAAATGTCCCTTAGGAACACCTTTGTAGTATTTTACCTTTAACAAGAGTTACTCTTCCAGCTGCTCAGCAGTTGCAAGCAAAAGCCTGGTTAATGTACAGATTTTCTTTCAGGTGTTAGAGGGGGAAATTTCTGCAGTGCTCGACTGAATTTAGTTGCATCATGTATTTCTATTAAAATTCCCCTGGGCTTAGCTTAGAGGGAAAAAAAAAATTGAAACATGTCAGGGGTGTTTTCAGCATGAAGGGCATGCGTGCAAGACTTGTTTTGAAAATATGCCTTCGCTTTCCGCTTGTCTGATCCTGACACTAAAGGCAGCATCACAGAACCCCACAAGGCTGCAAGGGGCCAGGTCCTGGTAATGAGATGTGGCGTTCCGTATGGCTCCGGCTGCAAGTAGGTCAAGTTGAAACCCTGCTCTTGGCTCACACTCCCATTTCCCATAACCTGCTCCACGTGGCTCCAGTATTGTGCTGGAGTGCAGAGCATGCCAGGAGGGATTTTGGGCAGCTTCACAGGGACAGAGGCAGCTTTTGGACAGAGACTACTCAGTTTCTTCTGCTCTGATTTTATGATGTTGGATTTGTGGCAAGAGAAAACTCCAGTGGTCTGAAGTGTGCTTTTAACAGAATCTTACACTGTCAGTTTACCTCATGAGCTACCTTTGAATGCTACACTATAGAATCTTAAAATCAGTAAGACCCTTGGAAGAATGAATAGTCTGCAAGAGAAAACTTCAGTGGTCTGAAGCGTGCTTCTACTGAATCTTAGACTGTCAGTTTACAACATGAGCTACCTTTGGATCCTGCACTATAGAATCTTAAAATCAATAAGACCCTTGGAAGAAAGAATAGTCTGCAAGTTTTGAAGTGTAGTATATTCTGAATGAGAATATCAAATAAAATTGGACAGAAGTTGACAGTCTGGAGCTATGAAAGAACAAATAGGTGGTGACCTAAACTGTACTTAAGGCTGGGTATGTCAGTGTTTTGATATAAGTGATTGCAGTATTCAGAATCCTTCTTGATAAGGATTACAACTTCAGTGTGGATTTTGTTCCAGTTGTGCTGGAAGAAATATGGGTCAAAAGGTCTGTTAGCACCTACAAAAGTCACCTCCAGTCAATGTTCTGAGTCAGCTGTCTGGCTTTGAGACAAAGCCCAGCTGAAGGATGCAAAACTCAGCCAGCAATAGTTCTTGCTGTTGGCTTTGGTCTTTACACAGGCTCAGATCTTTTTTGAATCGGGGGTGACTGATGTGTCAGCATGCTCAAGAAGGATGCAGTTAGTGCTGGAAGATGTCCTTGGCTAGACAATGATAGCTCAGTGTGGGGGCTAGTTAACCGGAACCACATTGGACTTTCTAAAACAGTAATACTACTTACTTCATCTGAAGTTGTGAACTTTCAAGGAAATTGGAAGAGTGCTTGGTAAATCAGTACTGATTGGACATGCCACCATGGTGGTTAATTACTGAGATAAGTCTTCAAAGAACTACCAAAATCTTCTATGCTGGTGATAGTTTTACAGGACGTCAAATAGCAGAAGAGGGCCCTGAAGATAACTGTAATGCCCAGTTTTGTAGACTGTTTCTTTTACTATGTGCAGATTATCACCATCTTTAATGTGAGAACCAGTGGTGGACCTACTTTCATGTGTTTTGGGCCCAGCAGTAGTGCAGATGACAAGCCGTCTTGGAATAAGAATCTCTAGTACATGTGGATCTGTCAGGAGCCTGTGGCATCTCTGAGCTAGGTTGCTTTACTCTAGATTGATCCAGGTGCTCTGCTGACCCAGCAGCCTCTCAGAAGGCTCAGGTTTCATTTTCCCCCTCTAGGTTTCTACCTAACTGCAACAGGTCAGCTCTTCTTGCTACCTTGTGAATTAAAACAACATATAGAAGCGTGGAGCCGTCTAACCTGAGCCATGGCGTGCTGGCCTGCAAGTGCTTCCATGCATCTGGGAAGTTCCACGCTCTGACACCACAGTCTTGTTTCTAGAAGGCCATTTTAGAGCTCGAGAAAAAAATTGTTATCTGTTGGAACTTGCATTCATTACCTTGATTGCTAAGGAGAGAGAAAGTGTCCTCCTAAGAAATGCTAGAATCAGTTATATTTTCTCAACTTTTCTCTAAATTGAGTTTTCAAGATCTCGTTCTAATTATTAAAGTCTTTTCAGATTACAACTTGGAGGAAGGGTCATTTTTGCAGTTTGTAAAATGCAGCAAGTCTTCCGGTATTAAGGAATCCTTGAGTAACTGTTAGAATTCATCTCAACACAAGTTTCAGAAACACTGTGTTTGTCTGGCTTCTGCTAGGTTTCCATTCACTCCATAGAAACTGAATATACAGTGAATGTTTTGCTGCTACAAAAGCAAATGTGATTGTGTATCTTGTACACAAAACCATGATATAACTGAAGTTTATCAAGAGTTTTTCAGCACACTGAATGCACAGGGGAAGGGGTCTGTTATTAATTCATTACCAACAAGTGTTCATGCAAATTGAAATGTAGTCCTGTGCTACATGTTGTTGCTGTTGTAATTGAATGAATCCATTCTCATCCTCTTCAGCTTCTCTCCTTTTCTTAGAGGGGCTGTTTGCTGAGCTATTACCATTAGGTCAGTTTTATCTTCTGCTTGAATTTTTTTCATATCTACTGTTCCATCCTAGTGCCAGACCTTTTATTGTGCTTCTCTATTTGCTAAACTCACTCCCGGAAGAGAAACCATACATTCTTATTGGCAAACTTCTGAGGGGTGAAGGTCTGCATGAAGGTATTTGTATTGCAAAGCAGAGTCCCCAACTCCTGGTTCGTTTTAGGAAGTGGTAGGGGTTCAGTTAACAGTCTGTTCCACAGTGGCTATGAGCTCTCTTGTAAATTGATCTTCAAAATATTTCAACCCTATAAGCGTGCCCCTGCTCTGACCTTCAGAAGTAATGTTATCCAGTATTTAAACCACATGCATGACCCTGTCAACTCTTGGGAGACTGGTTAATATCAAAACAAAGCAAAAGCTGTATAGAGGCATTTACTTGAGGCATTGAAAATATTTTGATGGAGGAGGGGATGGTTAGCTGAAGAGCTGAAGCACAGCAGTAGTCCTAAGTGTAGTTGGAGTTGTCTTTAGGCAGTTGACACCAGTCACTACTATGTATTTGCTACTTACTTGTTAACATTGGAGTTGTAGTATATAATATACTGTGCTGAGATTGAGGTCTGTTTTTTTAAATCTGAATCTACAGACTCAATCACTATTAGGCAGCTTCTACTTCTGGCTTTTTGTTGCCCCTGTTGAAAATATTTCTTTAAGAATGTATCTGTATTTCAACTCTTTCCAGATTATGAATGTCCTCATTGTTGGGAGTGGACTAAGTGGTTTATTCAGTCCTGTGTTACAGAACATGTTTGAGAGATACAGAAAAGTAACTTCTCTGCTTTGTGGTGTTGCTTGTTTACAGAGCACTCATGCATGTGCAGCATTTGAAGTGTTCATTGAGCTATGGAATAGAAAGCTCTGGAAAAGCTGCCTCTTCGAAGAAATGCATTTTGATGGATTAATTCTAAGTGGCTAAACAGGACACCCTAATTTAAAACTTCTTTAAATAACTTGTGTTTCTCACAGGCTCAGAAATCTGATCTGACTTTCTGGAGAACTGAGTTAAAATGCAGGAAGTGGGACTTGCATTTTCTTGAGTTTCAAGGAGAAAATTGAATGTGCAGAAGAGCAAGTGAACACCTAGTGACAAAGTTCTATATGCAGAATTATGAGCTGGATTATGCTCAAAGTCGCTTCTGTTTGGCCATTCTGTAGAAGCTGTTGGAGCAAAGACTAATGTAATTAATAGATGGAGCAAAGATTGAGTGATTTTCAACCATCTGGGATTAATTCTTCCTTCCTTCTCTACTTGTTGTTGATTGTGCGAGTTATTGCTGAATCTTGTGGAGCCTGAAAAATAAATCATGTGGTGTTCTTGGTTTGCTTTTCCTTCACACACTAGTTGCATTTTTCTTACAGAAGTCAAAAAAACTGTCAACACAGGTTCTGAAAATTTCTGCCAGACAATTTTTGACTTCACATTCCTTCAGTTTCCTTGATTCCTAATAAATTAATAATTCTTACTGTCATGCTGCTTCCCTCCAGGTAAGCATCAGTCTCCAGTAAAAGTAAAAATCAGAAAAAACCACAAGGCATTCACTGGTAGGTTGGTATAGTCGCAGTGATTTAAAACTTGGGTTTTTTGGATCATATGCTTGAATCCGAATGTCACACTGTTGATGGCTTGTTCCTAAATAATTTGAAGTCAAGTTTTTGGGTAGTGTTTTGTTTGTCTTTCAGAAGCACTTCAGTGAACTCCTGGTATTTCAGGGCAGTGGTTCTTAAGTATGTTTTCAGCCTCTGTAAAACATGGGAGGGTCTTTGAAAAACCTGCCTTGTTACAAAATGCAGTTTTCATTGTCTGACTGAGGTATTGAGTTTTGAAACTTGTGCTAACTTTGGAACTGCTTCATTAATTTATCTGAGCTGAAGTAATCTAATGACTATTTAATTTTTCTTCCACTTTTCATTTCTTTTAGCTGGACTGTGACAGCAAGCATAAGAAGAGATGTTGAAACTTTATTATTTCCTGTTTTTGAAAAAGTCTGACTTGTGTTTAACTCATCACTTTATGTGATTTGATGGGGAAAACTGTTCATTGGCCACAGATGACTGCTACCAAAAGGCTTTCCAAAATTTGTTTTAGATTGTGGAGAGATAGTAAAATATCAGGCTTATGATGACACCAGTTCCATTTGAGGTTGCTTTTGTCCTGAGTAACAATGGTTTTGTTGGCGGCGGCTTGCTGCTGTTCTGGAAGACAATTGCTCAGTCATCATAGGTAACATATTCTTCAAATGGATTAAAGATGAAAAAGAGCCAGTAATTCAGATCTTTGTTTTTGTCAAAGCTGTAACTCTTAAGTTTTTCAACAATCACCCATCCCTGAGAAGGGGTGTGGAAATGTGCTGTGCAGCACATGTTTGCTGCTCCTCACCAGGAGGTGACGAATCCAGTGTGTAAAACCCAACGGGAGCCCTGCTCCAGTGAGCCCCAGGCATGTGCTTAACATAGGAAATGGTTTTCGGAACTAAATTATTTTGCCATTTTTATTTTTAGGTTTGCTGGCATGGGTAATCTCATTAAGGTGCTAACCAGGGACATAGACCACAATGCAGCACATTTTTTCTTGGATTTTGAAAGTAAGTCTCTCGGCCCTTCACAGCTGGTGCATTTGAAATGGTAACAGTAGGACTGCTTATACCTGCTGCAGTGAGGGCTAGGGAACTCTGTTGCACATCTGCAATTTGAAAGAGTTGCATGTGTTATTTCCGTTTCTCTTTTTTTTTTTTTAATTTTTTTTTTTTTGCCTCCCCAGTAGTTGCCAAGCCACCATCATGCTGCTGTGTAAATTTTCTTTCCTTGTGTTTAATCATTTTGGGTCTCTGTGGTCAGTGATGTCCATCCATCTGCCTGCAAATCAAGTAGTCATAAGACAAGAAATTCTGTCAGTATGCCACGGTAATCTGTGCTGAGCAGTTGTTCACTGTAGTCCTGGCTTATACAAGAGTGATACTAAATCATTCCTAATCCTGGTTTGCTCATTCATGGTGCAGTTAATGTGCATTTTGTACACCCGAAAGTCCGAAGTGGAATTGTCTGAGCTTCGCAGATGTTTTAGGCGCCTTGTGTAAAAGGTCTGTGGCACCCCTGTGCTAGCATTGCCTGCACACTGAAGTGATGGATCCTGGGGTGTTGTGCTGTAATGGCTTCCTGACAAAATTATATAAAGACTGACAAAATTAAAGCTCTTGCCTTCTCTTGTCCCATCAGTTAAAAATCTGTAGCATGGCTACCATGTCAATGTTTGCCAGTAGGGTACTTGGCCCTCAACGTGGTTACTCCTGCTCAGGACACTGGTGCTAGGGTGTACCGGGACAGAAGTAGTCACTGGCAAGGCCTTCAGTTGGAGTTCTGCCCCTTTCTCAAAGGGTGGCTGTGAAGATGTTAGTGATGTAGTCACTTCTTACAGGAAAGCTGCATTGCATCTCTGGAATCGCCAGCTGTACCTCCTCGAGGTGGGGGTCTCCCTCCACCTCTCAGGGTGGCAGCCTGAAGGATGGGTTCATGCCTGATGGAACTCTTTGATCTTCTTTCCCCCACCACTTCAATCAACTATATTTGGGCTGTTCCGTCTTATAAAAAGAAAATTTTCTTTTCTCTCGTTCTTGTCTTGGCAGGTACCTTAACATGGGGAACCTTCTAAAAGTTTTGACATGCACAGACCTTGAGCAGGGGCCAAATTTTTTCCTTGATTTTGAAAGTGAGAAGATGATTTTATTTTTCTATTACTCTTTGCCTGCAGTAGACTGCATTTGTCATGTTCTAGATGTATGTTTTCACTTTGCCATCCTTCTAACAGCTTTGCATGCCCGAGCTATGGATAATTGTTCAGCCAACTTTTCTAGACAGCAATGATCTGGTTTAAAATAATCTCAGTTTCTAAAATGTAAAATCTTTCAGGGAGGGCTTTTCAAATTATATTTTACTGTTGGCATCTGATAGAGTTTTTGTTTTAAACCAATATTCTGTCTGATTTTAATCAAAACTCTAAAATGAATTTAGATTATTTGAAGACTTGCTGAAAGTGCAAGGAGATACCTGCACCTTGAAGGACTGAATATGAAACCTGATTGTCTTTCCTTCACTTTCAGTGTGCTACTGAATAATATTACACATGCAGGTTGGCTCACAACAGCTATTCATAGCTCTCAACATCATTATGTTAAAGGTGTAGATGTGAACCTTATTCGATTTGGCATTGAAATTTGACAGTTAACTTCACCCTCCCTTAAAAGGGGGGCTCAGAGAGTATGGGGATGGAATTGCTTTTGAAAAGAGGAGACATATAGCTTGTCTGATCAATGCCAAGCTGTCTGGAAGGTTCACATATTAGTTTTTCTGCTTTTAGTTTTTGTTGCATGATATAGTAAAGCCTAAGAATGGCAGGTAAGTGTTGTTGGCTGCTGCTATGCATGTTTAATTGCTTTCTTTTGGGATATGCTATTGCTTTACCCTGCTGTACATCAGGAAACATAAAATAAGGAAGCTAATGTTCAAGTGCATTTTGACCATTATAAGAAAATACAATGGAATAGCATAACAAAAGAACGATGGAAATATTGTGATATGGATAATTTGAGATTTGTTATATCTTCTTTTCTTCACCCAAATTTATTTTTTGGTTGTGTTTGATGAAACAGTAGCAGTTGGTTATATTAGTTTTAATATGAAAGCTAATGCTTGGAGAAATAGGTTTTAACTTCAGTGATGTTTAAAGTTGTAACTGCTCTAAACTCTTATCCTGTACTGTTGATTTTATCTATTCTCTTCTAAATCTATTGTTATTGGAAGATGATAGCCATAGAAATTATTCATAAAAGGAACATCATCAAGAGGGCTCTGTTCAAATATCAGAAAACAAAATTGTTGTTTAAAACCACTTCAGACCTCACGTATCACCAGAATAGGTACAACTTAGTGAAGTGGGGAGAACTAATAGGGGAAGATACTGGAGTTGTGAAGCTTCAGCTTAATCTGTAAATGCTTACCCTTTAATTGGACTAAATTAAATTCAGGTTAGCTGGTTACAAGAGGTATAACTCTAAAATCCACTGCAATAAAAAATGCTGGGTTTTTTTAAAAATACTGATTCTTTAGCTATCAATTTTGTTTTAAAGTGCATGTTTTGAGCATGAACAAGATTTGGCATGAGAGTAAGCAGGTTGCTGACATGAAATGTTTACATTTGCAGTCAAATTAAGTGACTTATATTATGGCTGAATTGTTAGACTGTTCTTTATTCATTTTGGACACTGTCCTGTGTTTGTTTCTGCTGTTATACTGTGTGTCCATGCTTCTTTCTACTCTGTTTCAGATAGCTTGCCTTGACAGGATCTTGGCTTTGACACAGTCAAGATCTTTCTTCAAGACTTGGCACTTAATCTTGTGATACTTAACACTGTGTTTTTATGTGGAAGAGCAAGTAAGCTCTGTATTAAAAACAAATTTGCCAATTCTATGTTATGCCTGGCCCAATAATACACAGTTTGAAGTCTTTTATTCTGAAATCCATATATATCTTTGGAGTGAGCAGACTTGTTAAATGTTTCTTACACAATACCATAAGGAGCTAAAAATCTAACATCCACAAAGCTTTATAGGGATGCAAATTCCAAATTTAGAAAGGTTTTAGACTGGTTTCTGAGAATTATTTTTTTTTGTCTCCCCAGATATTTATCTTGATGCTAGATTCCAGTGACTTGTGTGACTGACTGTCAGAATAAATGCAAAAAATGTTCCGATAAATTAAATAATGGGCTGTTGACATTTCCTCACCTTAATGCTAGTTAGGTTTGTTTTCTTTGGTCGTTCACCTTATCTTTTTGAAACAAGTAATTGTCTTAAGTATTCTGCTAAAGTCTCTGCAGAACCACTTTAA
Source organism: Brachypteracias leptosomus (assembly GCA_013401335.1). Taxonomy (NCBI): domain Eukaryota; kingdom Metazoa; phylum Chordata; class Aves; order Coraciiformes; family Brachypteraciidae; genus Brachypteracias; species Brachypteracias leptosomus. The sequence continues at coordinate 59,908 of VYZX01013816.1, read as the reverse complement.
CATGAGCAGAGGAGAACACATAGCTTTGCAAGGACAGTATTGTTAACACAAAACAGCCACCTACAATGTGGGAAACTTGCAGCTCAACTTTCATGTTGGTGCCATTCCTGTCACAGTGCAAATCCTTTCCAAATTTCCTGATTTGAATAGTAGCTAAAATACAGAGGACTTTTGGTTGCAGATGGTGGTCTCAAGCTAGTGCTGAAAGTATTCTGTATTACCACCAAAGAACTTGGCTAGGTTTCAGAGGAGCCACGGAGATAGAATTCTCCATAGTAATCATCATAGAGATAAATAAATTATTTCATCTCTATCAGTCTGGGATTTTTCTCTCCCTTGCTTGTGAGTTTTGTCCCAGACAGTTTCAGATGACTTGATGTGTTCTTCCCTGGGAAAAATCTCAGTTTAAAAATTGTTTGCTGTGCAGTTTGAAGTTTTAAACCCAAATTTCTTTCCTTACTACTTCTGTAGGCTAGCCAAATACTTTTTGAATAGTCAGTGTGTGTGTTTCCCGCATGCAGTATGTTGTCACGCTTCTGTAGCGTTTGGTTCACATCACAGTGTTTGTAAGTCTGCTCTTTTGTCTTTAATACGTTATTGTGTGAGCTTTCTGAACTCTACACAGGATCTAGGGCAGTAACACTCTGATTAATTTTAAAATTAGTTTAAGGATGGGCTTGCCATTTACTTGAAGGGACCTCAGTCCTCACTTTTCTTACTATTGGAATAAAAATGGGAAAGTTGCCCTGAATAACTAGAGGTCACCTCCTTTGGCAACACCATCAGACCTCAGAGCGTTTCAGTGAGCTGCTCAGGGCTTACTGGGTGTGTTCTTGAAATGGAGAATGTTGCCAGGTAAAAGCCTTGTCATAAAGTTGTAGCAGAAACCTACATCATGAAAGGAGAAAAGGGAAATCTCTGGTATGCCTCCTTCATCCTGCTGTTTGGATGCCTGGCATTGCTGGTTGCGGTTTGTTAGTTGTGAAGACTAAGTCCAGAAGTAGAACTCCCTGTCCTGCTCTGTGCACTCCACATTGAGGAAGAGGAGATCCACAATGAGTGACTCTCAAGTGACAGCCCCGTAGCTTGAGTCCTCAGGTGCATACTGATGTGTGGGAACGCTACTCCCATCTCTTCAAGATTACAGCAGTGCTGAGGAAGAGGAACCTCTCCCTCTTTCTCCACCTGTGATGGGCTTTCAGAATACAGGTCCCTAACCAGCACTGAGAAGCAAATAAGCCAGTTGCTCTGAGCAAGCCAGCACTTGGGCTTAAAGATTTTCCATGGTGTGCCTTTTAAAACTATCCTGATAACATCCTGAATGTATTGTGAAGTGAATTTAAAAGGATTTAGGTTTACTTTAAAAAATTGAGCTCTTTTTTAGGTGCAGAAGAATTACAGATGGGAGAGGAACTTAGATGGGACAAATCAGGTTTACAGATTTATTTTATTAGAGAGGACTAGGTGAACCAAAATGAAGTACATACCAAAAGAAATAATCCAGTGCCTACTGGATTTTAAAATGTATAGATTTAGAGGTTTGCTACAATCAAAACAAACAAACAAAAAACAAAGATGGGAGGGGGACACCACCACCCAACCAAATTAAGTACAAACCATTGCTTTAGGTTTCCTGGAACATTGTAGGGAAATGAAACGCTGTAGCTGGCCGATCACATCCTGAGTGACAGCACGCTAATAGGGGTGTTGAAGGTGCTGACTTGTGTAGCCAACTGTTCAGTGAAGATTATTTTCATTTCTAGACTTGGGAGGTACTACATCTGTTCTGCTTGTTGGTGGGTTTCAAAATGAAGAGGAGGAGGAGGAGTTCTCATGGGCCCTTCTGCTTTAATTTATGAAAAATTAAATAGGCGAGGGATGTGCTCAGCGTGAGACGATCCAAGTGGCAAGTCTTGATTGCATTATTTAACAGCACAGTCTGGAATGCTGCAGAGCTTCACGTTGCAGTCTGTGTTTCACTAGAGCATTTCATGTTTGTGCATGAACTGCTGCTGGTCAACTGGTGCTTTACCTGTCTGCTCTCTCCCTTCGTTTTTTTTGTCTTCATTTCTTACAGCAGTCTTCAGCAGCTTTCAAAATTATAAATGTGACCTGTGTGGTGATCTGAAATGCACTGGCCACTTTTACTCGGTGCCTAATCAATGTGGTGCTCTTAGGCTTTTTTTTTTTTTAAAAGGAGTGACCGGCTTTTTTTACCCATGCTAATTCTTGATGATTCTCAAAATATCACAGTTAAATTGTTGCAAGGTCTTTATAGAGGCCTATTTGCTAATAATGCCCACTGTCTATGAATTAAACCATGAAAATAAGAAGTATGCAGAAATTACAGCAAAATCCGGACAGACAATGCATGTGAAACTTGCTTTCTTCTAATACAGACTCTTCTTCTAATGTTTTTTTCTAGTGTGTAACATTAGGATACTGTGATGATTTTTTTTTTTTTTCTTTCTTTTTAATGTAAGTATATACTTAACTTCCATCACTGTTAGTGGCAGTTATACACATGGATCATGGAAAATGCACTTTTAAAAAGGCATTTTCCAGACTCCTTAAACTGCACAAAATAATGAGGATATATTGTCCATAGATAGGTTTTGTTTGTCCCTATAAAAAGGAATCTATTGCTAATACCCTGATTTTGGCATTGGAATTTCTGGATTAAATTATCATTATATTTCTTTCATAACATATTTTTCCCATGTAAATCAAACTTGGGGGATGGGGGGGTTGTAAGAGCTTCAGTAGCAGCTTTTTTTTAAATACATCAATCTAAAAGGAGCTAACCTTATAACTTCCGTCAGAATTTTCAAAGAATTTATCTCAAATCAGGTAAACCAGGTCTGAGATATTTGTACTAGGTGATTATTCTTAAAGGTTAAATCCTTGTGTTGATTCTTCTCAAAACATAGTTCTTACTTAATAACATTTCCTTAAACATGGATGTGTAGCTTTTTGAAATGATCAAATATACTTTTGGAAAGTCTTTAACTAATTATAGGTAAACTGTGAGACAGCGTTCTATCCTTAAAGAGAGGGAAGGGGAAAATATGTTAAAAAAACAAGTTTACATTAGATCTTTTTGTTCTTAACTCTGATTTTGAAATTAGTGCAATAAAGAATATGTTTTGAGAATTAAATATATTTAGAAGTAGAAAGTAACAGCTCCTTTCCCAAATAATAAAAGAGGAGACAGGGAAGTTGGAAAATAAACTGCTAAGAGTGTTTGTAGAGAACAGTAGACTTGAACACCTCCTGTAATACCTGCAGTGAGTGTGTCTTCTGAGTGCTCTTCCATTGAACTTGTACTTCACTCCAAGATGAGATTGATGTGGCAGTCATAAAGATTGAGTCAGGAAGGATAGATTTTAGTTAGATATTTTTGGATGCTAAATGAAGCTACAAGACTACTGAAACAAATACGGTAACCCTTGGAGTTCCTCATATGTTGTAGTAGCTCTTCAGAGAATGAAAATTCTGGATGAGTTGCTATGTAAAGAATTTATCCCGTAGGTGATGGTGTGCCTATTGAATTCCATATTGTTGTTAAATATATATATATATATATTTAATATGTTCTACTGTTTAGATGCCCAACCTACAGAATCTGAAAAGGAAATTTATAATCAGGTGAATGTAGTGTTAAAGGATGCAGAAGGAATACTGGAAGACTTGCAGTCATATAGAGGAGCTGGCCATGAAATACGAGAGGTGAGCTAGAGCGTTCCGAGCGTGCCCAACCTGTGGTTGTTCCTTGTCTGATTCTAACCAAGTACTGCTGGATTTTAACTTTGCTTGCAGGAGCTGTTTTGGCAGAGCATGTTGTCTGTTAAAATTGCTGTCTTCGATTTCTGCTCTGGAATGTTCCTTCTTAACAGCAAAGCAGATGTCACTTGTTCCAATAATATTAATGCACACCTGTAATAGCAAATGATAATTCTCGAACTTTTTACAGAATTGTTGCTATTGATTTTTCTTTATATTCCCTCACAAACTGCTCTTGAATTAGTGATGAGTTTGGAAAGAGTGTGGTGTGACTACAATGCAATATTGAGTAGTATTGACATCTTTTTGTACACCAATTGGAGAAGTCTGATGTGTGGTAATCCTATCACAAAAGGCATCTCATTCTCAGTCCCTTTTAGTTGTCTTTACTAAAGTAGATATTTGGAACAGAAGCAAAGTTTCTGTACAACATGTCACTCCCTTTTACCTTCAAAAAAGGGTGGAATAAACGATCTCTCAACACCCTTCACTTCTTCCTCAGATGCATCCATGGGGGCTGCTTACTCTTAGATAGGAGGAGTCCCAGCTCACTCCAGATGACTTTGAGATACTCATAGCCATTTACCTTTAATTAAAGTACCATGAGTTTTTCTCTCTGTTGAATTCATAAAGTAGGTTTAAGAAGGGTAACTGTGTCACACAAAACCTTAGGAGGGGTGATGATGACTTACCTGTTCTTCAAGGAAGGAGCATGTTCAGGGAGAGGCTGTAAGATCAGGCAAGAATGTGTGTGTCTTGGCAAGGAAGCCTGCAGCTTCCGTGGAGCTAGAGTGGAGGTAGGTGCCACAGAAAGGGAACTTCCTAGGGACCAGAGATGAGTGTGCTGTAGCTGACAGCCCAGGTTTGGCTGAAACAGGTTCTGGAATCAAGGACTTGGCCATGAAGATGTAGCAGGAGAGTTATGAGCATTTTTATTTCTGTTTTCTTCATATTTTTCAGTTGCTAATTACTCCAATTTTTATCTTAAAAATCTGGAGAGGTTGAATTTAAGGTTTTTAACTGTCTGGGAAGCTTCCTGTAAAGACAAGGTCGATTTATATACCTCAGAGCTCTGGTATGCACCATGTCTTGTTGGTGCTTTATGTTGTTGATTATGCCTAAATGTACCAACTGTAATATTTAGCCTGAATTTCACAGCATACTTGATTTGATTTGGGTTTTTTCTTCACAAATTCAGAAATTGGTGATAGAAACCAACATTAAGATGAGGCTTTGATCGCTAAACTTTTTTTGCTTGAAGGTGTCCCAATAAAGGTGTTGTTTTTAATTAACTAGATCTGGTTATGTAAATTTTCTTAATTGAGTAGCTTTATTTTTAACAATTTCTTTTTACTCTCTCCAAGTTGTTTTCCTATTCAGGAAACTTACTTTCAACACAAGTGTTTAGAGCTTTTTGGAACAGACGTGGGTTAGTAGAGGCTTGTCTCTCAGCTAGAAACTTCTCAGTAGGTAGAGTTTTTAATTACTAGCTCTCCAAACAATTGCCCTGCATAGATTTTTCTTTTCAGTAGTATATCAGTTATTCTTAATCTAACCATACTTTTTTTCCTTTTTATTTTCTAATTTAAGGCAATACAGCATCCCAATGATGAGAAGCTGCAGGAGAAGGCATGGGGTGCAGTTGTTCCATTAGTAGGCAAACTAAAGAAATTCTATGAATTTTCTCAAAGACTAGGTAAGTACAATGGTATTAACTTGAGTTTTTTTGTCTTCCTTAGCACATTTGGCATATTCAGATGTGATTACATCAAGGTCAACTCCTTGGAAGTTAATATTGCATAGATTCCTTTCATACACTGGGTTGTATCTAATGTCTGCTTCCTGCCTTCTTGCATGTGAGAGCAGACTTGCTTCAGCAGGTACCAGAGAGGAGAGAGAGAATGGGAATAAACTTGTCATCCTCTTTCTACCCCTTTAGTGACTCTGGAAACCAGCTGATTGTTTTGAAAATTAGTAGGCTCATTTTTGGGGAATAAATTTTGTTAATATTTCCGATAGCAAGGGTACTTAAGAGTGAGTGTGTTCTTCCCCCCAAACACTAGAAACAATTTGGCCTGTGGAAATGCCTGATCTCTCTTCATGCAGGTGCAATACTTAAGGTGGTGCTTCATGCCTTTTACCAAACCAGCTTGGCTGATGTTATGTCTAAGCTGATAAAACCTTTTAGATTTGTTTTTTTCACAAAGTATCTGTTGTTACCTTACTTCTAGACAGAGTTATTAGTGTAACTCATTAAAAAATGAGCTCAAACAATAGAAGCTTTTTACAGGCAAGTTCTGCTTTGTTCAAGGGGTGAGGTATTTTTCTAAAGAAGCTGAGCAGGAAGTTGGATTATAAATTTATCTTAAAAACAAATAAAACATGACTGCTGCTGATAGGTATGTACCTCTTGAATTTGGTGTTATCTTACAGGCTGCAGTCTGCTGACACAGGCTATTGAAATATGTTTTACACAAATATTGCAGACAGAGCTTGAATAAAACTTTCCAAGAAGTTTTTTCATGGCTGTCCATGCTGACTAGACCTAGTCTTTCCAGCAGATTGCAAGTAAATACATTAACAGTGTCACATAGAAGCAATTCATCAAGCCCCTTCCTTAGTAATTACCATGTGTTTTGGCAGATGTATAGTTCATCTAACATGCAGATATCAGTCAGTAGCGATACAAGGAGCAGGTGCAGTTCTATGTTGCAAAATGCTCTCCTCTCATTTAAGAGGCAGGACTGCGAGGTCTGCTGGGAGCCCTGACCAGCACTCCCTACTCCCCAACGCAGCACCTGGAGCGAGAGCAGGCTCTTGCTAAGCAGTTTGCAGAAATTCTTCACTTCACACTCCGATTTGATGAGCTCAAGGTAAGAACTGGTCATTTTGTAAGCCAAAAAGCTAGCAAAAAGAAATCAAGTCTATTTACTGGAGCAGTCTGAGTTGTGTTCTGCTCTAGAATAGAGCATGCAGTAGACACTCAAATATCTACTATGCTTGGCTTACTCACATGACCTAGAGTTAGATTAAACTAGAAAGCAGATGAAATATCATATTAGCTTTAGGCACTTGTTATATTTCAATTCATATTAATCATGTTTCTTATTGGAACTTGACATATCTCTTGGGATAATGCTGCTGCTGCTTTTAGTATGTGCCGACTCATGGTCCAACTATTTTCTTACTAATGTGCAAAGAACTAAGATGAAGTGATTTTAATTTGCTGGTCTCATCCTTGGAGACAAACAGCGAAAACACTTTTTTTTTTCAACCTGCTAATTTCAAACTCCTATTTAGGAGACTATTCCTGATCTTGTTCTGAAAACTCACCAGTAAGCTTTGTTCTGCATTCACTTCCCAATGTCACAGAAGGATGAATATTTCTTGTTCTCAATATTATATTTTGTGAAAACTTGTCCCTATATTTTTGAATTTGTCACAACTCTTTTGCTTCCTTATTTATATAGATGACAAATCCTGCTATACAGAATGACTTCAGCTACTATAGAAGAACTCTGAGCCGTATGAGGATTAACAATGTCCCAGTAGGTAGCCCTTGGATGAGATGAAATGCAATCTTATACTACCACCTATCTTTTCATGTACAGAATAATTCTTTTTTCCTTCTATTTTATAGGCAGAGGGAGAAAATGAAGTAAATAACGAGTTGGCAAACAGAATGTCTTTATTTTACGCTGAAGCAACACCAATGTTGAAAACCTTAAGTGATGCTACAACAAAGTTTGTGTCAGAGGTAAGAGTACACATTTAATGGCTTGGGTAGCATACTTCAAAGCTCTGCAGGGCCAGACATAATTTTGGAACACAAAACTATTCTACCAGGCTTAATCTAGCATCTAGAAATCACACTTGGTTTTTGGAACCTCAAGAAACATAAAGTATCTTTCTCAGATGGCGTAGAGGTTAGAGTAAGTTCTGCTGAGCCACCTTGTGGATGTGTCGCAAAAAGTTAATGGATAGCACTTGAGGAAGGTGGGAGAGGTGAGTATGTTCCCTGCATTTTGGTGGTGGTTTAGAGCAGAAACTTCAGAAAATTGAAAGGGAAACTGCTTGATTCTCTGTGCTTGGAACACGGAATGGAATTGAAATGTAATTTCCTTTTCTTCTTCCAAAGACACTTTTGTTTCACATAAAGTCAAATATACTTCCAGTATTGCAGAAGAGGGGAGGAACCTGAACTGGGAAAGTATTCCAACATTTTGACACATCCCTATTCTTAACTACCTAAAGAAATATTAGTGATAAAATCCAGTCTCTACAAGTATTGTTCTTTTCTTTTGGTAATGCTGATGATTTTTGTCTTTCATGTAAAGAATGCACACTTCTTCTTAATAAAAAATAATTGTGCATTACACAATTAATACGAAGATACATTTGTCTTTAAATATTTTTTCCTAAGTTCTGCTTTACACTTGAAATGCCTTGAGAAAAATGCCCTCTTATTTTACTTTTGAGATTTTTGTCTGCAACAATTTTAAGTCTTGGTATTGCAGCGTATACATGTATTTGGCTATAGAAATTTCTGTCTTTAGAGAGCAGATTAGATGATTCCTTTAAAAATTCCCAAGAGTCGTTAGTGTCAATGTATTTTTTTAACTACAAGGAAACAAAACCCACATGGTGGGTTCTGCTCTGTGAGTCACTAATCTATTTGTAGCATTTTTTAAGCAAACAGTGCAAGGCTACCTGACTTACCACAGTTATGTTGATGTTTTTAATTCCTCCATGTTACCATGCCAGCAGATCACTGATTTGATTTTGAATTTGTATTATAATATTTCACAATAATTGAATTGGAAACTGTTTATCTTCTTCCACAGAATAAAAATTTACCAATAGAGAATACTACAGATTGCTTAAGCACCATGGCTAGTGTGTGCAGGGTCATGCTGGAAACCCCGTGAGTATCACCAGGGCTTGTGTTGTGGTGAATTGTCTCTGTATTTAAGACATGATTTGTGGTGCATAAGGTGAAAGAAATATAATCAGGGTAATTAGGAGCTCTGGTGTTGTCTTTTTACCAGTTTAGTTGTTTACCTTGATATGGAACTAACGTGTCTCATTTTGCTAGCCATGCAAATCATGTGGTCTACTTTTTTTGAACATATTAATATTTAAAAATAGAATGTCTGTGAAAGCTAGACAGCTTCTTGGCACGCTCTGTAAATGGTTTTCTCATGTATAATTCAGGAAAATATACTATTTGAGCATGATTGCCCAGGGCCTCCTGAAAGGGGGGCTGTGGGCAACGCACTGGCTGGTACCCCCTTGCAAGTTGGCTTTGCTGGTGGCTCTCACAAAATTGCAGCGCCGCTGCCTGGGGAATTAGGAGACCACTTCTAGGCATGAAGGCAATCTATTGTCTACTGTAAAATTGGGAGTATGAACAAAAAGCCTAAACTTTGGGTTTTTACCTGTTTCTTCTGGGTTCTAAATAGTTTCTCATTGGTAAAATTACTCAGGCATAAGGTATGTCTTATTTAAATTTCTGTCCAAACACCATAGTACATTGTTCTGGAGAACATGAACAGCTTCAAACTTTTATATTCTTGCCCTTTTTGGGAATGGTCTGTCCCATTCAAGAAAGTAGTTAAACATTGTTCATTAAGATTGCTTTTTTTTGCCTTGTTTTTTTCCAGAGTCAGAAGTTTGAGTAGGAAGCATTGAAAAGAGTAGTTAATATGTGTTGATTTTTAGCAACAAGCAACCTGAAATGATGGAGCAGCAGGGTGCAATTTAAGTTTGAGAATCTTTGTTAATCTCCAGATAACTTTCTAAGCAGTGATCTGACTTGTAGGCAGGTTATTGAAAGGAAAAAGGAGAACTCCAGAAGTTTGTGGGGTTGGTGGGTTTAGGGTTTTCTGTTTGGTTTGTTCTGGTTATTTATTTTTCTGAGGATTTATAGTAGGCTTTTTCTCTTTAATCTTATTTGAGGCATTACTAGTGTACTTTTATCTTGTTTGATAGAAAATAATGTATGTTTTTAAATTACAGTGAATATAGAAGCAGGTTTACAAATGAGGAAACAGTATCATTCTGTCTGAGGGTAATGGTGGGTGTCATCATACTCTATGACCACGTGCATCCAGTGGGCGCTTTTGCCAAAACTTCAAAAATTGATGTAAGTTTATTGTTACTAACTAATCTTTTGAGTATTTAAATTGTGTGTAGCAGGTGTACACTTTGAACTGATGCTAAATGGATAGTGTAGCTGTTAGCAAACCATACATATAAGTAGTGAGAAATACAGACTAGGCTTTGACACATAAATGGTCATTGTAAGGTCATGAATTCCTTCTGTTTTGATGAAATTCAGGTAAGTTTCTTGAAATTATTTGTAAACAGTGGTTATATTGAAAGATGGAGATCAGAAGGACTGGAAATAACAACAGCAGCCAGCTTGTTCCTCACTGTCTGGTCAGAGCTAAGTGCATCATCCACAGGTCTTCAAGTCTAACTTTCTGCTGTTTGATAATAAACCTATGGAATCTGTGCTGTTACTGTGTGCTGCTCTGTTGTTGTTTCCAGTGCACTATTAGCCCATTCTGTGAGTTGCAGAGTTTGTTGTTGTTTCACTGATCGAATGTAATCATTCTTAATGAATTTATGATAAAGATTTTTGTTTACAGTTCCTTTTTTTTAAGGTTGATAAAGTAGAGCTTGACGTCAAAGTTGCATTGTCTAAAGAGATGCAGATTTTAAAATAGCTAAGCCATTCTGTCATAAGAAAATGTAATACTGAAAGCTTAATTCCTCTCTAATATCAAGAAAATATCTTTACACTTCTTCAATTTTTAAATACTTTTTTTCTCTGTAAATATAAAACACTTCTGTTAACTTAGAAGATATTAGCCTGAAAATAACTGTATAATTCTTTTAACTCCTAGATGAAAGGATGCATCAAAGTTCTTAAAGACCAGCCTCCTAACAGTGTAGAAGGCCTTCTAAATGCTCTCAGGTACTCTTATTCTTTTATTTCAAATATTTTTATGTGAACTTCCATTTATTGTCCAGGGCATTTCTTTCAACAGGGAAGTGTTCAGTCAGTGGCACAGGTAAAAGGTGAACGTGGTTATTGCAGGCTTCTTTTCCAACACGTCTTGAGACAGAGACGCATGAGGAAGTTACTGTGTTTTAAAAGTTAAGTTGTAAAATTGCAGCTGTTCATGCTAAGATAACTTTTTGCATACTTTAACTGCGTGCAGGTTAGGAATGAGTCTGTAGGGGTAAGCATGACAGAGTAGACACTGTACCTGAAGTTAAGACTGATGACAAACTGTAATGCCTACTAAAAGCTAACTAGAAGTCAGCTGTGCTCACATCTACTGACTGAACTACCAAACAGGCCAATGAGCAGCTACAGCATCTGTGCTGGGACTCATGCCAGCCTAGTAAAGAAATGGTGGGGTTAGTTTATATTGGCCATATCCTCAGCTGAGTGTGGTTTGACCATGGCTTAAGGATTTTATTTATTAGCAGTAGAATATAAGAGTAGTTTTGTGTGATTTTTTTGTTTCACAGATAACTTCAGATATATAAGGACAGGTAGGTTTTTGGTATGTAACAGGAAATTGTTCTCCTTTCACAAAGTATTTAGAGGGAGATTGTTAAGGCAAAAGTCTCAATGTGTTTGCTGTAGAATAGACAAGACAAGTTGTCACATTATTGGAGAGGTAAAAAAAAATTAATAATTCTGTAGAGAAACCTGAAACCTGCTAATTGGAATCATAAATGTCTGTCTGTGATCACTAATGTGTTCTTCATGTGGGTGTCCAGCACCAGAGGAGTGGCAAGATGTGCCAGAATGTGATCAGCAGGTGAAGGCTTTGTTGGTAGCAGTTAACTGTAACTGGGTGGTTGTGTTCATGACTTGCTTTGAATGAGAAGGCTTTAGTTTGCCTTGCCTGAAAGTGTGCAGTTGTACTTTCTTTTCTTACCTATAGTGAAACTGCTTTAACTTCGTTTGCCCTCTATTTCACTTCTTACCACATCTTAACACACACACACAAAAATGGGTTGTTATAAGTAGTTTCACTTTTTCAGATTATTAGCTAAAGAAAAAAAAATTAAAATCTGGCCTTAATTTGAGACTTCATGTATTTGCATGCTGAAATCATTTTGTCACGTATCTCTGAGCCTCCTGTATTTGATCAGTCTTTCACGTGGTGATCAGTAAAAACAGAAGCTTCCAGAGGGAAAATGCTATTATTAGCATTTATTTTCTGACTAATGTATAGTGATTGCAGCTGCAAATGAGCACAGATCTTTACTGGTACCTCATTTTCCCCATTGTGATTGACACAATTAAACTGTGTGGAAAGTGTAGTTCAGGGTCTCACTCTGCTGCACTCTGCTTTGTGGTTAGTAACCATTTCATGCACACGTGCTTTAACAGTCCAGGTTTCATACCTTTGATTGCTCGTTTGAGCAGGATATTTACATCTTCTTTTAAATCACATTTGGCATTGTTGGGAAGAGGTGCAGAGTTGAGCTGCTGTGTGTAAGTGCAAATCTAAAGCCTTTGGTTCTGGAGGAATATTAAAAGTTCTCCTGTTCCTCGAGAGGTAGGTAATGTGTCTTAAAAGCAAATGTAAGGTGGAATGGATTTTAGAGGACGATCAGCTGTTTATAATTTGAAATTCATATAAGCATTTGTCGAGGTTTAGGTTTATCCACCAGACCTACAACAGATGCTTTCTGTTAACCCCTCTTTCCCCCTCCCCCAAAATAGAGGAAGAGAAAGAGGATAAGGGAGAGAGACTTATGGCCCCCTCCCAAATGGGAGAGAAAGGGAATGAGAGAGAGGCTTCTGGATTAGAGAAGAAAACTAAAACAGCTTTAATGGAGATAATAATAAAATGGAATATATACAAATAGTATAGTGGTGTTCCTCAGGGCTCGGTACTGGGACCGGTCCTGTTGAACATCTTTGTCAGTGACATGGACAGTGGGATCGAGTGCACCCTCAGCAAGTTTGCAGATGACACCAAGCTGTGTGGTGTGGTCAACACGCTGGAGGGAAGGGATGCCATCCAGAGGAACCTTGACATGCTTGAGAGGTGGGCCCATGCCAACCTCATGAAGTTCAACAAGGCCAAGTGTAAGGTCCTGCACCTGGGTCGGGACAACCCCAAGCACAAATACAGGCTGGGCAAGGAGTGGATTGTGAGCAGCCCTGAGGAGAAAGACTTGGGGGTGCTGGTTGATGAAAAGCTCAACGTGAGCCAACAACGTACAAGTGCAGCCCAGAAAGCCAGCTGTATCCTGGGCTGCATTAGAAGAAACATGGCCAGCAGGTCGAGAGTGGTGATTCTGCCCCTCTACTCTGCTCTTGTGAGACCCCACTTGGAGTATTGCATCCAGCTCTGGAGCCCCCAGCACAAGAAGGACATGGACCTGTTAGAGAGGGCCCAGAGGAGGGCTACAAAGATGATTAGAGGGCTGGGACACCTCTCCTGTGAAGACAAGCTGAGAGAATTGGGCTTGTTCAACCTGAAGAAGAGAAGGCTCAGGAGAGACCTTATTACAGCCTTCCAGTATCTGAAGGGGACCTATAAGAAGGCTGGAGAGGGACTTTTCACAAAGGCCTGCAGTGGTAGGATGAGGGGTAAGGGGTTCAAACTGGAGGAGGGTAGATTTAGATTAGAAATTAGAAGGAAATTCTTTACTCAGAGGGTGGTGAGACACTGGAACAGGCTGCCCAGGGGAGTTGTGGATGCTCCATCTCTGGAGATGTTTAAGACCAGGCTGGATGAGGTCCTGGGTGGCCTGGTCTAGTGGGAGGTGTCTCTGCCATGCTGGGGGGTTTGAAACTAGATGATCAAGTCCCAGACTGGGCTCAGCAGCTGACGGGGAAACAGGTTCAGGAACACACTAATCGGGATCAAAGGCAGGGCGGAGAAGAAAGAAGGCCAAAGGGAAGGGATAGGTCCTCCAAAGGCAAAAGGCCTAAGCATTCTGAAGGGAAGAGCATCCGGGCATAAGCATTGAGACCCTTGCAATCCCTCAGCTTTATACTGAATATGATGTATATGGGATGGACTCCCTTGCTGGCCAGTTTAGGGTCCCCTGGTCCTGGCCACTCCTCCCCACAGGTGCAGCCTTTCACTTTCTGCACTCCCTGATGTGGCACACAAGATCTGGCAGTGACCTTGGTCTGCACACACCAATCCGTGGTAGTAACTCTAAACATGGAGCGTTATCACTGCTAGAAGCAGACACTGTCTGTGAAAACATGCTGTGAGCTTCAGAGAGTGCAGTTAGTTAGCAGAGACTCTGATGGAAAGTAAAATCACTGGAGAGAATTGGTTTGGTTCTAACTCAAACCAGGACAATGTTGTAATCATCTTCAGCTTTTTCAAATGGGCAGAATACCAAGTGCAAGAACTTTTCAGGGTTTTAGGAAACCTTAGGCCTCTTGTTTATGGAAAGTATAAATTACGAAAAAGTGGTGAAATCTATTCATATTAATTTCTAAAACAAAGTCCATCTATATTCAAGTGAACAACTAAAATATCACTGTGGTTGTGGATAACAATGAAAGTGCTAATTTAACATGTTGAATTTAAATTGCGAGGTAAGTTTTTACTTGCTTTTAGATTACAGCTAGAGAAAGATCAGGAAAATCAACCATACAAATGAACCAGCATGGAGGATATATAGTACTTTCTTTTAAAATAAGAGATAACAAAACATTTTGTAATGATTTAAGAATGTCCTAATGATCTAGAGAACTTTCAAGGGAGAAGGGGATGTACTACAGACATATGAATAGTCTTTAGTTTTAGCAGCACAGTTACTTGACTAAACAGGAAATTAGGCTGAAAAGCAATTAAATCCATTCTCACTGAGGGATCTTGGAAAGGTTTAGTCAGTGGAAGTTTTGAAGAAAAATTTCTGAAGGTATGTTTTATTTGAAGATGTTTCCTATGGGCAGAGACCTCAGGGTTAGTCTTATAAATAATTGCCGATCACAAGTGGTAACATGAGTTTCCTATGAAATGGCCTGTGAGCAGGAAAGCCAAGATCCAGCTGCAGGTTATTTTTAACTCCCCTCGATGTGAGGCTGTCAGGTTATAGTCCTGACTGAGAATAGCATGTTCTGGTCAGAACCTCAGATTTGTGTACTTGGTAACCGTGAGGTGAGTGGTGCTCAGTGGCTGAGAGTTTTACACTGGCACAGTCACACTGAGCCATAACCAAAGTAGTTACCTATTTGTTAAGCCAAAGGAAAACAGCATCTTTGCTCTTCTCAACTTGATTTTTCTTTCTGTGTTTAGGTACACAACAAAGCATTTGAATGATGAGACTACCTCCAAGCAAATTAAATCCATGTTGCAATAACAATGACCTGGAATTCGCACCTGCTGTAGACAGTATTCTGCAATGACTGAGATGCACAGATTTTTTTTTTTAGTGATTGCAACTACTATCTTGTTCATTCTTGCTTTTTATTTTCTCTCTTCCTGTTTACCCTTTTTTTTTAAATCTTGTTCTTAAGTAAGCTCAGACTTCTTTTCTGTGCCAAATCAATGAAAATTATCAATTCTGGAAAGTATTTCTACTTTTCAGAATAGCCATCCTAAGTGGCAGCTAATTATGCGTTGCATTTGGATTTCTCTGTACTGGGGAAAGATTTGTGACTTGAACTAAATATTTTTAAACTTGTGGTTTTTTTCTTTTTTTTGAGAAACTAATATTTAATATTGCTTCTTCTGCATGGCAAGACTGCCTACTTCTGCTATTTAAAAATCCCTTGATGACTTCATTTTCTATTGCAGCTTATTTCCATGTGCAACCATGAGGAAAATAAAGCAGATTTGTTTAAATTAACTGTGTTTGTACAAAATGGTACCCAACACAAAGGTTTTTTTAAATGAGTAAAAACTGTTTTGTTTAAAAGTTACGTTTGCATTTTGACTCATTTTTGTAAGGATGTATGTTGTATGTTTAACCTTTAATAACTAACGTTAAACTGTGGTGTGTGCGTAGCAAAATTACGTATGCATGTTCATGTCAAATGATTGGCTGTGGATAAGATAATAAAATCAGCTTTCATTTTTCTAAGTGTGGTTTGATTTACCAGTATTTTGAGTGAGATGTCTTCGTGCTCTTTGGATTTTTACAAAAAAATAAATTTATAAATTTTATATAGTGAAAACTCTGCTGTTTCATTACCAGTAGCCACCAGTCTAATCCACTGATTTCAGCCTGGCGTGTTTCAGGGTTCTTGCTCTTGCTCTGTTCTGCTTCCCTGTCCCCAGAAATATTACTCCTACAGGGCTCGGGGAGAAGAACTTTGTCCAATCCATTTACATCATCCCGGTGGGTGTTGCTGAAGAACCTGCATCTTGCTTCACCATGTTGACATCTCAGTATAGTCATCAGAAGTGATCGTCCACCTTAGGGCTGCCAGTTTGACTCCTTCTGTGGGAGGTTAACTTCCCTTGCTCTATATACTGGTGTATACTTTTGTGGATCTAGATACTTTGAACTGTGTGTGAAATCTGAATCATCTTAGCATACTAAATGTTGCCAGTTTGATGAGCATTTTATTGAACAAGTGTTAAGCTTTGATAGGTTGGTGAAGAAAACAAAGCTTTTTGGGGAAGGAAAGAGTTGAATCACAGAATGCTAGGGATTGGAAAGGACCTCAAAATATCATCTAGTCCAATCCAAAAAAGGATTGGACTATAGATGAAGGGGAAAAGAATTCAGAATTACTAGAAAGAATGTCTGGTAAATACATGTTTTCATTGATGGGTAAACACTGGTGCACCTCCTCTGTGGTGCTGTTGTGATTATGCCTCAGATGAATTGTCAGCATTCTGAGAAGGAGATTTGAAACTTGCAGGCAAGTGTGAACAACCTCAGCTTTATTTGCTGGGCAAATAATGTTTTGTAACTTCATATGGCACACCAGCTCCATATGTACCCATCCAGTGTGACCACACTGGATTTCTTGTGGACATCCCTTCTGCATCATCAGGAAAGTCCCCGGTTTTGGTGGTTTTTTTAGCTTTCTTTTTTGATGTTGCTTTTGGAAAGAGATCTGAAAATTGTAAATCATGACACCCGAGGAGTAGGTCGAAGGAGGTACAAGTGTGTGCTGCTGGTACCTGTACAGCTTTCTCTCTTTGGCAGGGTAATGTATTTCCTCTTGGTTGCCAAAGATGCTTTGCAGAGAGATCCCTGCTGCAGAGCAAGCAAACCCTGTGCTACGCTGGCTACAGGAGCAAAATACTCTTGCTTTGACATGATACTGCTCCTTAGTTCTGTTGGCAGCATCACAGTTGAATCCAACTGAGAAAGGACAAAACTTGATTTGTTGGGGTTTTTTTATTTAAAAAAAAAAAATATTCCCTGAATTGTATGAATGTCACAAACTGTGTACAACCAACCATTCTGCATGTGTCTGAAAGGGTGACTGTCCTCAGGACTTCAGTACCCTTAGGAGAAAAATAATTTCATCACAGCCTTGTTACTGGGTAATGAATAATGATAACTGAATGCAGTTATCAAATAATAGTGACAGGAAAGGCAAATCATACTCCTGACCAGAGTTATTCTCTGGAAGTAAAACTTTCTAAAGGAAACCTAATTAACAGAGAATAGGTTTTAAGCACAACTTGGGTATTTGACACTTTTTATTTCCAGTCTAATTAGAAACACTTGAAACTGTAACTCCAGCCTGGGTGCTGTTATGGGAGAGCTAACGATACAGCAGAGTCCTTCTTTTTGTCTGTCTCAGTGGCTACTGGCTAAAACAACACAAAATTTCTTCAGTCGGCTGCTTTGGACAGCTCTTCCTTTCTGCTGCCCTGCCAATATCTTCGCTTTTAAACATCGTTGTTCTTGTGGTCTGAGAATAATTGGAGCTTTCCTTTTTTTTTCCTGCGGCATTTGTGTCCTGCAGTGTCTCTGTGTACGCAGCTGGGAAAGGAGATTAGAGCTGGCGTGCCATGGAGTTGGCTAGCCCACAGCTCCACAAGCTTCCCTGCTCCTGAGCTTTCCAAGAGAAGAAAAGAGGCCTTCCAGTGCATCAGGCATCAGCTGTTCACAGTTTGGAACTGGAACCACTCCGTGTTCGCCGCTCAAGCTTTGGTGCTTGTTCCTTGCAAAACCACCACTTTAATCTTCTCCCTCTCCCTGTTTTAATTCTTCTGTTATCTGTGGTGTGGACAGAAGAACGGTTGGCAGGCTCAGCACAAAGTATTGGCCACTAAACAGTTTTTATGTAAGTTCTGGGGGGAAATTGCTCGCTTTGGATGGCACCACCTTGGTCTATGTGATAGCCTAGAGCCTTGGGGTGCTGGGCTGGGTGACACTGTGGTTTAAATATACTCTGCTCAAATTTACCGCCCTACCCGTGCTGTGAGCTGCTGTAACCCTCCTGAAGCTGTTGTGGGTGGAAGGCCCTCTCTTTGTGATGCTGTGTCTGAGCGTAAACACTATTGCTGCTTTCTTAGGGGCCTCAAATTCCAGGCATAGGTGGATCTCGGGGGGAAGTGGGTCCACAATGGCTTGTGTGATGCATGTCACCATTCATAGACAGTAAAGTGGCCGCATACTCCTGATCACAGGGCTAATAGCATGTGCCACCCCACAAGCCCTGGAGTTTTACCTGCAGTTCTTTAGTACCTGCCTGCTTATGTGATACTGATTTGATTCTTAAAATTTCACATAAATACACAAATTATGGAAACATTTCTCCTAGAACACTTACTTTCCTGACTGTATCTTCTACTTACAAGCCACATCAGGATTTCACTTTACTGGGAATGCCGCCTCTTTCCTGGTGGTTTCATTGTGGCTGGAGCAGATGTGGAGAGGGAGATCCTGAAATGGCTTGTTGCAGGTGGATTTGAATTGTTCCCATCTCCCTCTGGCTGCACCATCCTCTGGCTGCTTTTTTCTGGCTCGCAAAGCCAATGCCAGCGTGTTCTGCAGGGGGGATGTGATGACTCTTCAGGCTGTAGCTTCACTAGAAGGATGTTCATTCTCATTTCCTTCAGGTTTTCCAAACTTAATATTGTCTTTCTGTCCACAGAAATATTTACACCTCTTAAATAAATGTAAATAATTAACCAGGACTAGTTGATGCAGTCACCATGAGTTTGTAGTTAGTTGTGGCATTTCAAGTGTGTCTGAGTGGAAGCTTGCTACGATGTTGACTGGGAGCTGCAGACGTGTACTAACAAGTCCTGCTTGAGGCGAGAGGCATCCCTGAGGGTGCCCTTCCTGGCTCTGGTGACGGGGTTACATGTTTCTCAAAATTTTGAGAAACATCTCTTTGTGAAGCAGATTTTTTTATCAAAGTACAGAACTAGCTCTGAATTACCAGGCTGTTTGCTCCTACTCTTTCTTTGGTCCTTTTACTGGCCTAAGCAGTTTTTTCACTCCTAAGTCTGGTGTGGTGTCTGCTGGCTGAGTAGTATTAGCAGCTCTTTGTCTCTAGTAGCACTCTCCATCTGGGAGCAGCGAAGCAAGGACTAAAGCAATCCCAGGATAAAGTTCATGCTATCAATTTGCATGTGAATTTTGTAATGAATTGCTATCACATGGGATATTTAAAAACTGGTTGCATCCAACTTGGTGTCCTGGATGTGGGGCAGGGTTTTGTTTCCCCCCCACTTCAGTGCTAATGATCCTTTCAGGTTGGTCTCATCCTTCTGTTTTATTATCATGATGATACAAGGGTACCTGGACAGGCTGGTTACAACACAAGAAGGCCTATACCTGGTGAGCAAATCTAGCCAGGTGTAGTCTGACCTTGTCTCTTGAATCTGAACAATGTTGTGGTGCCAAGACTTGAGCAGGTGGTAGAATAAAGCTTTCCAAGTGCTGTAGTTGCTTCACCAGCAAATGCTGAAGTGCATGGTAGGCTGGTAGCAAGTGACTTGGACTTGGTGTATTATGAATGTGCTACTGAGATTGCCTTTGTGTGAGAATGGTCTTGGAGCTCCTGGGGCCACACTTGCAGCTTTTTTTTGACTGCCCAGCTGAATCATGTCTTAGTTACAGCTTCATGTGAAACCTGTCATTTTCCTTTTGAAAAGCATTCGTCTAATATATATGGAAATACATTGGAGCTGTCTGTTATCTTCAGTGTGCTGCTGTGATTAGGATCGATGGAGGACAGGTCCTAGGACAGCTCCTGGGACCTCAGTTTGTGCAGTAGGAGTTGGAGAAACTCACGAGGTGAGTTTGTCTTCTCCCCCATGGCAGTCTGCTGTGGACTACAGCAGTCTGCTACTCCCTGCAGGCTCCTGCCCTGGGGACCTAAGTTCTCTGCTCATGCTTGAGGTTTATCCAGAAGCCAACAGTGCTACAGGGGTCAGAGGTGTCCAATAAATGAGGCAAGGAGTTACAAGCACCTAGTGACGGTGATGATGAAGTGAGACATTGGAGAGCTGTGCCCCCTCCTGGCTCCTGCCATGAAGTTCCTCGTTAGTGATGGTGAATCCCTTTTGATCCCAAGGTCTTTGGAGGTGTCTCTCTGTCCATTCTCCCCTTCCTCACTATCCAGGGCACATTGCTGATGGCCCCATCTGCAGGAGCATGGAGAGCTCCTGCTGCAGGTGAAACCTCTGTCCTTTATGGCTTTATTTCTTGCTGATAACCATGTACACAATGAACTGGCTGAGGCAGAGAAGAGGTGGCTTCTATAGTCATGGGAGTCTAAGAAAACTCCAAGTCAGAGCTGGCCTGGCAGGAGCATGTATCTGGCTTGATCTGTGGCCCATCTTTTCCTTGGATGCAGGCAAGGAAGAAACCAAGCTGCTTATTTTATCCTGGCTTCCTATCTTACTGCATTGCGTGATTTCACATGTGCCCATTGTGTCAAAGTGATGCTTGAACGTTGGCCAGATGACGGGCCTGTGTCCAGGCTTGGAAAAGGATTCTGTGCACACATCCAGCTCATCCCATGTGACTGGAAACACACCCATCGTGTGAAGGGGCACAAGAGACAACGCGCCCAATTGCAGGGTGGAGGGAGATGTCACAGTATAAAACTGATGTCCCCATAACCAGCTATGTGACCTTTGGGCAGCACTGGTGACATTAAAACCAGTACGGGAGCGCATTTGCTGGAAGACTTGAGCTTCAGCAATTTGGAAGTCTTAGCTGTGCTATCTCCTAGATTTTAAGCAATTGCCTTTTATCATCTTTAGTATCCTTACTGTTAAGGTGATATACTCTAGATTCAACAGTGTGCGTGTTTGGAATGGATTGTGGTGCCTGAGAGTGAAATGCCCCTTAGACCCAGGCTGGAGGTGCTTTCTGTGTTTGCCAGCTGATGGGCTGCGTTCTGGCTAGAACAATGATTTAGTATCATGGGAAGGAAAGTTGGCTGATATCATGAGGAGTTTCCTAACACATCTCTTACGCTAATATAAACATCTTGCAGGAGAAGTGGAAGAGAGTGGCTCCTTGGAGACATGGAAACTAGACTGAATTAAGGGCGAGAGGTGCCTGTTAGGAAATGTTGCTGTTCTGAGATGGGCTGGACTGACCAGCAGGTCTTTTCCACCTTAAACTGAAGTTTGCACTGGAAATGATGCTTATGAAACACTCCTGCATGTGCAGCTTGAGGTGTCAAAATTGAAGCTGGGAGGGGTTGGACCAAACCATGGTCTGCAGAGTGTCACTAATAACTAAAAATATAATTTTGGCTGGAGTTACCAAAACCGCTTTCTTTTGTATTGTATAAACCAAAAAAACTCCTGCGAAAGCTGCCGCCTGGCAGGGAAGAAAACATGGCTCTCCTGAAGATGGCAGTGATGCTCTTCTCAACCGAGCCCTATCTACTGGCTGAATGCCACTGTTCTTTGAGAGCGACGGTCCCACCCACCACCTCTCCCTTCTATAAATTACTGCAATATTACTTTTCCCTTCAAAGGCTCGGTGATCCATTGCTCTCTTTATTTCTCTCCTCATTTCGACACATTAACACAACTTGCTTCATGCTCTGGCTTTGCAAATGAGGAGCAATTGATACCGGGACGTAATTGCGTGTCTGCTCTACGGAGGGAACTTGTTTAAAGAACGAACGACCCCAGACCCCCAAGTTATACCTCTGCTGATCTGCAAGTCTCTGCAGGATTTTGAAATACGCTGTTAATCAAAAGCTAATTAAACATTTTAATTAGTTTTTACAGGGTGGGATTGGTTATGGAAGGTGCTGTCTAGGTCTGTGCAGCACGGGAAGCTGTTCTCTGGGGAACAGAGCAGGTAGAGCAGAACAGTAGGGTTTCAATCAGTCACTTTGCTGAAGGACTTTCAGCCTCGAAGGCACCATCACCTTCAGTGTCTGTCCCCCTCCACCTCTAGCAGAGATAGCTGTCTGTCATTAGCAAGGCTTTGGGCATGATGCTGTTTGTAGAGGTGGCATCAGCTGCTTTCATCAGCTGAGCGGCTGCTCTGTGCCCGGCAAACTCACAGCCCCTTCCCACACCTGGGACTTGTATTTACTGTTTGGGTCTGAGCCCTGATCTCTGCAGCCCCAAGCAGCTCCCCAGAGCAGAGGTGGCTCATCTGAGGCTTGGGTCTGGAAACCCTTAAAAGACTGAGCTGATGGGAGACCAAGCCCACCCCATCCGCACTGGGGATAAATTTTTTCTGGAGTCTGGGGGAGCTGGAGAGCAGACCATGGGAAATTTCTGTGGTCTGAACCTAGATCAGCATTTACAGCTATTGCTATGAGGAGTGTTCTGTGTGTCTGTGGGTATATTATATGGCTTTTGAATAGCCTACTGTATCACCACTGGAAAAGCTATAAATTTACAATAAAACCTCTGTTGCAGGTAAGGGAGGAGCTGATATTGTGCAGTGTAGTGATTTCTTCACAGTCTGCTGCATCTCACCCTCACCCCTGGGCTGACACTTGGGCTGGATTCTTTCCCAAAACCGGTGTTTGATTTTTTGGGGGTGAAGGGTGGAGAGGGGTTGTTTGGTTTGCTTTGGTTTGGTGTTTTTTAAAATAATGTCAATAACAGATGCAGCTTGAGACTTATGTCAGAGTAGTTTCTGGGGTCTGATTAGCCCGAGGTTAGGAACATCCCACACTCAATTTCTCTTGTAAGGAAGTTTGGCTCTCTGAATCCTCATGTTTTCGGGTCTGAGCAAGCGGCTGAGGGCTGTGCCGAGCTGCCCTGGGAGCAGCTCCGAGGGGCTGTGTAAGGGGATCGGAATTTGGTCAGTCTGAGCTGCTTCCTCTTCAGAACAGTGTTGGTGATGGAGGAGGGAGATGGAGGAGGGCTGCCCATAGGGGAGGGCTACCCGGAGCTGAGCTCTGAGCTGGGTTTTGGGGCTGTGCTAGAGGAGTGGCAGTGGGTGACAGGCACATTGAGTGCTGCTTCAGGTGCAGCCTGATGCTCTGATAAAACAAGTGATGTGTGAGCTCTGGAGCCTAAATGATGTCCGTGTGACTGAGTTGCTGAGGAGATTTGGGGCACCCTTTAAAAGCTGATTTTTGTGTGAGTGTAGCATATACACTGACAAGCGTAAGGTGGACTGTAAATGGGGAAATGTGCATTGCAGAAATTTCTGGAGAAATCAAATTTGCTTAATCAAGTTGCATTCAGAGGCAGAATCTTCCTGTTCTTCAGGAGGGATTCAGCCGCTCAGCAGTCCTGTCACCTCTTCTAACCAACAGCCCCTTGTCAGAAGTGCCCGTTCAGCAGCAGGCAGGCAGTATCCTTGCTTGCTCGACTTCAGGTTTCAAGCACAGGCTTTGGATTCAGGCCAGATAGAAAGGGCTGGTAAGGGCTTCAGTAGCTTCATTGGAAGTTCATCACCTGTTGGGACTCTGAGCTAGTGCCACTTCCCACCCCATTGATGTCTATTAGCGCTGCTGACCATTAGGTGCCATCTCACTCAGGAGGAGTGTTCCAGGAAAATGCATTGAAAATAATTTGAGTTTTTCATGGAGGGGTTCACACAATGAAAAGCAATGCCAAACAGGCTGCTCAGGATTGGTATTGCTAAATTTGCCAAGTCCCACAGGAATCTACCTCCTCCCACCACCTTCTTTTGACATCTGCATGCAACCACTAGTGAAACTCATCAGGTGGACTAAACCCCATTGCAGACATTACAATGATTGCAAATCACTTTTCATGGTCTGTACCAAAGACAGACCATTGCTCCCAGCATGCTGCTCATCAGTGGGTGGGCACAGACCCAGCTGACACCACTGGTTTGGAGATAGCTGCATCTCATGGTGGCATCATCAATGTTTGCCAGTGCTGCTATTGCATCCCCTTATCTGTTGGTCATGGCATTGACTGGTCTGGCTTGGAGTGCTTGTGCTTTCCATGCTTTGACTGACTCCATGGGCTTGACAGATTCCAGAGAAACGCATCTGCTTCTGTTCTCCAGTTCAGCCATTGCCCAGTACGGCCCCAAAAGGAGCCCAAACAGGCCCATTGACTGGGCATCTGCTGAAGCTCACCTGCTCCTTGTGTCAGCAGTGGCTGACCTAGATGGCTGGGCTGTTTCTGTATCTCCTTCTTGCAGGCAGAACAGATTTACCCTTGGTGAGACTATGGCTATAAGGTAAATCTGGTGCAGCCTGCAGTACATAGCAAACATGGAGAACATCACTAGGTTTTGGGGCTTGACCATTAAATTCCTTTGGTGACCTGCTATACCAAAATTAAACACATTTGGGTAGGAGGTGAAATGTTCTTTTGTTGAGGTTGTGAATCTGGGGACCACCATCAACCTTCCCAACTGCAAGAAGCATCTTTTGGTCCTCCTTTGTATAGGACTTACCCAAACCCAGCTGCTTCCACAACAAACCACTCTGCGTATTCCTGCCTCAGCATATAGAAAGCAGAAGGGATGGTGACCTGGGTATCTATAGCTACGTATGTCATGAGAAATTTGAACTAAAGGACCCAATTGAGGTTGGAGAGCTATTGATTTGGCCATTACAAAATGGATGGTGAAGATAAGTTCCCCCAAAAGAATGAATGAATGGATCCAACACTACGTGGAGGAAAGAGAAGTAAAACAGGCTGCATGTAATAATTACAAGTTTCAATGAATTGAGTAGATCATATTGTGTATCAATAAGTACTATGGTCTTTAATTATTTTCTTTATACGGTTTATCTGTAAAAGTGTTTGAGCTTGGGTCTACCGTGATGGGAAGCTGTTTTCTCATTCTAGCTTTCTAATATGTGAGAAAAGCACTTTAACAAATAGTTTCCAGCATCTAATTTGTGTAATGATAATATATATGTATATATAATGTATGTATTATATAAATAAAACCCAGATGTTTGTAATGGACAAACTATTAATTGCAGCTCCTGAGGAAAAAAAAAGGTAGCTATGGAAATGATTGCCTGTAACAAAACATCTGATTTTATATAATAATATATTTCTATAATTTGTGTAGAAAATCAAATGTTTGTAGCAAGCAAAGTATAAGTTACAATTGCTTTTCTAGGAATTTAGGAGCTGCTAAGCTCACTCAGACCTACGAGCCTTCTAGCCCAGGGTTTTGACAATGACCAGAACTGGGCGGACCGAGGGTGTTCCAAGAAACCCTGCAACAAGCAGTTGGGTTATCCCTTATCTCAGAAAAGTTTCCATTCCTCCCCTTCCCTCTGTAATTAGAGGTTAGCTAATGCCTCAAATCATGAGAGTTTACATCTTTCCTGAGACTTCATTTCAAAAATAAGTTTAAATATTTACTGCTGTAACTCTGGTCATGCTTGTTACTCATCGAAATGTCTAATCATGGTTGGAATCTTGCCAAGGTTTTGTTATCTTTCAGCTTCATCCCATTTTCCTGCTGCTTGATGATCTAAGGATGGGTGTGAGCAGTGATCTGTAGAATGACCAAATAAAGATTGGTAAGAGTTTGAGGAAATTACCAGAAAGCAAAAAAGTTTTTCCTATATATAGTTTTTCCATTTCATGCAACTTACTGTAGCAGGAGCAAAAAATCACAGCCTCGGGCTTTGGCACCACATTTTGGGATTGTTTTCCACCTTGATAACTCTGGGTTGATGGCAATCCTGAAGCTCTGCACAGACCTGGCCCCTCCTGATGGGAGCTGCGGTTTGCTGCTGGGGTCCAAGACCTCGTCTGGACTAGCCCCCTCCTCATCCTTTTCATGCACTAAGGGCAGAGCTGCAAGTTATTGCCCCTCAGGGAGCAGATAAGAAGACCACTGCTGACCCAGGCACAGGGGTATCTGGGGACATGGGATTTTAGAGAGCCTGGTCAAAATGCACTGGGGAACTTGTGCTGTCTGAGACAAGTAAGCTATGCCAGCACAGGGGCAGATGTGGCCCTGGTGGTTGACTTTGCCACATTTGGCATAGAGAAGCAGTCAGACACGGAGTTCAGCTTTGTGGAGGTGCACAGTGGGCTGGACACATCCCATGTGCCTGGGGATGTGGGATTTATCTGCATGCATGCATCCAGCAGTTGTGTTTTGGTAACTCAATAACCAAATGTCAGGCTCGCGCTGATACATGGTACCTAACACGGTACGTGGCCATGTCTGTTTTTCCTGTGAGCCATCGCTATGACCCTACATAACAGAGATCTGGGAGCAGCCTTGTTAAAGGGTCAAGGTATGAAGTGATAGTGGTTCACATGCAAGAGAAAAACTGTAGCTGGCAACTCTTTAGAGCACAGAGTTTTTGTGAGACACCTTGGTCCCTCTGGGATTAGCCTTGTGGGGTCCGGACTGGTCTCTCTGCCAGACATGGTGTTACTTGGATGAAAACAAGGCACTGGGGAAATGAGACAGGGTTCTGGTGGGGTGATAACCTCATCACAGACTCCCTGTTTGGAGTTAGTGATGGATGAGATCCTGCTGATAAACTATCTGCCGTGATATTATCAGGATGGATCTCTGTGTTAAAAGCTGTTTTGATGTAGTGGAGTTTGGTTTCCTTCTCACTGCTATCACAGTGATAAGACAGTGATGTTTAGCTGGGATAAATACTCTGCTGTATTCCACAGCCTGGCTATTTTTTTTTCCTCTCATTTGTATTAATAGCAGGCATTATTATAAATGTATCATTGTGTTCAGGAGGGAATTGTGAAATTGGCAGTTGAGGGGCCCTCTTGCAAGAGGGAGACAGCTTCTTCTCAGGCTGAGTGAATATTTAATCTTGGATCCATCCTTTCCTGTATCTTCCTCCATGGTCAAAGCTGCTGAATAGAAGGGAAAACAAATTTAATCTGACTTTGAAAGTTCAGTGAATATTCAGTAAATAGTCTATCCTCTATGGGTGAGAGATGGATCTTCAGAAAGCAAAACATATTTCCAAAAATCTACTAAAAATATTTGTATGTTTATTTGTATTTAAGTACAAATCAGGATATCTCAGAACCTTTGATTTAAAGATTGAGTCCTCATAGTGCTAGTTTCTGTAGAAAGAAATAAAAGACTTGCTCCTATGGTGGTCAGATCAGCGTGATTAGTGATTACATGTTGAGATGCAACATGGAATGGGAGAGACAAATGAACTGGAAGAACTGACTAGTCATAAAATGAAGTTTTTCAGAAAATACAATATCCTAATTTACCTAACTGTTGTTTTCTGGACATGAGTTAGAGGTCCCCAGGTGAAATAGGTGTTGTGGCATGATTTAAAGTAGGGCAGTGTGGCCATGTAGCAGATTTTGATGGGAAGCTTACCAAAAAGTGGGAAAAAGCTGTGCGACTCAGAACAATGGAGTTTCACAGCTCCCAGAGGTGAGGAATGATCTCCTGGGTGCCTTGTGACCCCTTGGGCTGCCTCTTCAAAGTCCTTGAAGGTAAAGGCAGACACCTGAGGTCAACGCTGAAGGGGATGCTCAAGAGTGAAGCTGAGGCCATTCAGGGTGTTGGTTTTATCCCATCTTAACCATTGCTTAAGATCACACTCATTCTTCAGGCTTCGGTTATTGTTCTAGCAGGCAATTTATCCGAATGAGCAAATAGCACTATGCTCTTTTCCTTCAACTACAGCTGATTCAGATCCTATTAATGTCTCTGGCTTCTTGAAATTGCTCTTTGTTGGATTCATTGTCTGGTGCTTTCCTGCACGCAAGCGTAGGGGCTGATGCAGCTGAAGCACAAGGCTTCGGCCTCCGTCCCCAGCGTTCCTGACAGAGAGGCTGAGGTAGCACATAAACCCATCCTCATGCATTTAGATGTCTTCATCAGCAGAGAGCACCGTTTGGGAAAGAGACATTTAAAAATCTCTTTGTTGGGTTTATAGGTTCTTTAAAGCCACTTAGTCATTTGATAGCAGGTTAAAATTAGTCCATACAAGATAAGGCATCAACACAGTCTTTTCCCAAAGCTCCTTATTAGCATTGATTTTTCACTCAGAAGAGTCGAGTAGTGGAAGATTAAATTAATGATACTGCAGTCTGTATGGTTTGCCTGGAAATGCCTGGCATCTTGTGCGGGGACCTCATCGTGTGCTTTTCCATGATTCAAAACTGAAGATTCAGCAACAAGAACACAAAAAGGTCATTCCTATTTTGAGGGTGTTATTTTGACTAGGATGAAAACCATTTTCCCCCTGTCTTTTGCGTCACTAATAATTGGTGGTTGACATGACATGATCCTCATTATTCAGAACTTCATTTAGATAATTACCTGGTGATTGTGGTCTTTGAATTCATGGACTTATTTAGAAATAATACATTGATTCCTTCAGAAAAATCCAGTAAGAATTATAATTTTTATTTATTTATTTTTTTAACAAAAAGCTACACATGAGGGAATGCTCTGCGAAATGGTGTGCTGGAAGGATGGGATGCATTCCTAGTCCTTGTGTCTCACTGCTTGGCTACTGCAGATAAAAAGGCTGAAGTAACATTTGTTGAAATTAATGGGGCTTTTTCCCCTGGCATCATTGGGCAGCGAAGCAGCGTGATGGGAGGAGGAAGGCTGGTGGAGGCAGGAGCTTTCCCTGTGCTTCTTATGCTCTTGGACGGGCAAGGATCCATGCATTGGCACCCTGCAGTATATGCTGGAAGGAATTAGATGAAGATAAAAGGGTTTAGAGGGTAAGGAGCTCCTCCAAGCACCTTAATTTCTGGCAAGTCTTTTTGTCTCAGCTAGTCAGACCTACCTTGAATGATGTGGAAGCAAGAGTCTCATCTAAGCTCTCTTGATAAAGAGTGGAAAGAGACAGGTGTGTGTCCAGCTTGATTCATCCTGTCCTAACATCATTAGATAGACAAGATTAACATCTTTCTGCAGGCACCTCTCTCTCCCTGTGTCTACAGGGAGAACCTAAGTGCCCATGTTTATTTCTTAGATAAGTCAAGACGTGTCAGATCAATCTTGGGTTTTATTACTGCCTTTTTCTCTGAAGGACTACGCTTGAACCAGCAAAGGTGTCTAGTATATACTCATGGCACGAATGCTTGAGTTATGAGGTGTCTGCAAGAGCAAGGAAGTCACGAAACTCTGTCACAAATATATCCTGACATCTTCCATTTTCTTTTTTTCTACTTTGGAAGCAGCAAGGACTGAATAGCCTAGAATTGGTGTACCTGTGATTTTAGGTGATTGAACCATAGAGCTTTTTTGAGAAAAATCTGCATATGAGCTTGTTTTGCACCGGTAAAGTCACCAGAACTGTATTCTTCTGCAAAGCTGTAATTATAGCTTCTTAAATGAGAAACAATGATGACAAGAAATTAATCATGAGATTTTTTCTGAGAAGTGACCAGTCACCAGGGTTCTCCATAGACATTGTCAAATACCTGTTAGGTGAAAAGCCCTTTTTTTGGTTTTCGTTTTTTTTTTCTTGAAGCATTTCCAGTTCTTTGCAGCTCATCACTGCTTGGTCCATACCTTACAGGCTGCAAAAGACTGGTTTAGCAGATATTTGGGAATTGGGCCTATGCATCCCATGGGAGGAAGATCTCAGAGCCTATGGAAGAACCGATGAGGGGACTTCTTTGAAGGTGAAAGTCTGAAGGTGACCATGGAGGAGCTGCAGCAAGGAGCCAACCCTGTTTATTAACTGTTAGTGGGGTGATGGTGTGCTAAGCCCAACAAGGGTGGTGGTGTCTCTGGAGTGAGAGTACAGTAGCTAAGGAGAATGAAAAGAAAGGAGGGACTGGAAATAATGACTGCATCTCCCCATTTACTTATTTATTCTTGCCTCCAGGCTCTCCCTTAGAGGGATTATGCAAGTTTCCAAGTCCAAATTTTGCCTTGTGGGAAAAAACGTGTTCCAAATGTTTCTTGGGATGCTAACGTGCCAGGCTGGGGTCCTTGAGGAATATGTGACACCCTGTCTCTGCAGCTTCATTAGCTCTCCTTCTGCCTTTCTCCAAAACCATGTGTTTGAGCACTGCAGGAACATCATGTCATCGATGCTGTGGCAGCCAGTTACTTTATCCTATTTGATGCCATCATTTAATAAATCAGGTCAGAAGATGACACTGGGTCATTCTGTCCTGACTGAAGTGATTAAGTAAATCTGTGCTGTTAACTGCAGTTATCTTCTGAAAATGTCAGACTGCCTGCCAAGATCTTGCCATGAGTTAAAAAAGCATCTGCTGGCTGAGGATTCAGACTCTGGAGTGGAGGCGGTTGTACGTAACTGCAAAATGAAAACCCACAGATCGAGCAGCCCCCTTGAACCACCACATCCTGCATCTTGCTGCCCCTTGGTGTTGTGATTCTGCACAGAAAACTCACGTGCCCAGAAGTTTTGTCCCAGCCTTGTGGGTTTTGCCCAGCTGAGATATCATGCAGCTGAGAGTTGTTTCTTGGGAGGGGGGAAGAAGTTCTGAGAAAATTAAATATTTTAAAAAGAAAGGACTTTTTCTGTGTTTTCACTGTATTAATTCAGTGGCTCCCCCAGACATCTGGCAAGTATTGTGGCTGTGTCTGAGAGATTTTGAAGGTGCAGCCTTGGCACTGACATTAGATGCAGTACAAGAAAACTGAGAGGAGAAGAAATTGCTGCTTTAAGGAGGGAGAACGTTTCCAGCATTGCAAAATGGCACAGAGAGCTTTTACTGCAGGCTGGGATGGGATTAACATCCCCGCAGCAGTGTTTTGAACTACCTCCTGGTTGTCTGGAGGTCATTCAGGACCTGCGGCCTCCCCCGCCACAGCAGTGCTGGCCGTTAGCATTCTTCATCCACAAATGGATGCTGGCGTCCACCTCGGCTCTTTAATAGTTCCCTTTAGGGTCTGAGGACATAAAGCATCAGGGAACTTACAGTGTTGTAATAAGAGGCACTGAGGATGTTTGGTGAGATAAAGTATTCGAGGTTTCCTTCTGTATAAGTAGACTGTGTGTATGTGTACGTATGTGTGTGTATATATACACATAAACGTTTGCTTCAGGTTAAGTGCTTAGACAGAAAATCAGGGCTTACCACCTTTTCCTAGGTTAGGAAAAGATCATTGACGTTCCTAACACATGAAAACAGAATCAATGATTATGATTTTGTGTATTGGGTTTTATTGTTTTGTTAGGATTGCTTTGCAGCCATCTGAGGACACTGCAGAAGTGTAAATAAAGAGTCTTTAGAACAGAAATGCCTTTAATGTTGGCAGTGGGAAGGCAGGACTCCCAGCTGTTATTTGTGTTGGACTTTTAAGTGTTATCTTGCCTATTGCACTAAACCTCTCTGGGCCTCCAGTTAATTTTGTCACTACAATGGGAATTCTGCTGATGCTGTGAGGCTGTGGGAACAGACCAGACTGGTGGAACAGCAGGAGAAGGATAATTTCTGTTGTTTGGCTGGTACCTGTGTCCTTGCCTGTCACTGTCCTAGGATGTTTGCTATATTTGCTGTTAGCTTTGCTTCCAATTGAGGGATTCAAAATTGTGGGTGTTTGGGAGAGTGTGCTCACTTGCAGGTGGTTAAGGAAATGGCATAAGGTCATTGTCACTCAATTCCTGAATGTGATTTAATGGTGAAGTTCAGCTTGATTTGCTGGGTGCAACATCTTGTTTATAGGGGTGTCTGCCTCAGGGAAGGAAGAACATCTCTAGAAGTATCACAGCAAGCATGTCTTAGCTGTAGAGGAATGATTGACCTTGGGACCTGGGAAGGACAGGGATGGTAGCTCCTCCAGCCTGTACGGTGCTAAGGGGGGGTCTCTCCCACATGGGTCCTAAGCATTAAACCATCTCTCCAGGCAAGATTTTTGTATTTGTGAAGGTAACAGTACTAAGCTGTGCAGAACACATTTCTTCCCTGCTAATTCAGTGCTGTGCCAGAAGAACTGGCCCCTTGTGGGCTGGTGTCAGTGGCTACAGGCATTTCCCCTCTCGCCGTGCTGCAGCCATATGGTCACAAGGACACACGCCGCTCTCACAGCCGGTGGTTTTGCTGCAGCTGACTTTTTTCCCTTTAAAGTTTTGATTGCCTGGGATAATACTCAAGCTCAGAAGCAGTGTGGCAGTGATGATCCCTTGCTTGTTGGCCATAAGAATTTATTTGCTTGTTTATCACCCACCCTTGTAATACCTTAAGAGCAAGGTCAGGAGAAGAAAAGATTAAAAAGCCTATTTTATAGGCTCATGTAAATACCAGCGCCATCAATAGCATTATCCCAGCAGGATGTTAGACCTCAAATTCTTATATAGAGTTTTAAAATAAATTCCCAAAATAAGACATAGTTCAAAATCAGTTAATTTCCAAACACATTTTATTGAATTTTTGCATAACTTTGTCGACATTCACAGGGAGTCAAAACTGTTGTGTCACATCCTCAGCTGCTGCAAACTGGAACAATGCCATTGAAATCAAAGGAGGAACAATAATTTCAATTAATTGAGGTTTTTGCCATTATCAGGTGATGCGGGAGGAACACAAATGTCCTTCCCATGTGCCCCATAGCGAATGACCCACTGTGTCCAACTTCTGCATGGCAGGTTTAGCATTTTTTTTCTGCTATTTGGCAGTTTCAGCCCAGCCCCTTTTCCCCACTTCTTGCTGCCAAAAGCAAAATATGAGGAATGAGTAAGGTCTCCCTCGCTCTGGGTGCATCTCAAAATCCCTTGGAAATAGTAGTACTGCATTCTAGTAACAGTTGGCATGGATTTTTTCCATCCACAGTGTATGGCTACTGAAGGGCCTGCTTTGCAGGCAGTGGCAGAGGGCTGTCCGTGGCAGTCAGGAGTACTGAGCATCTTGAAGAATCCAGTTCACCTCCATCACAATTTGGGGTGACAGATGTTGTTTTGTGAACTATTACAATGAACCCCAAAGTTCACTGGGAGATAGGGCCACCTTTCTTGCATTAAGTGTATTAACAAATAAGTGTATATATGTGTATTTAATTTTTTTAAGATTTCTTTTCCCTCTTTCTCTGGTTTATCATGTACATACCGTCTTCCCTAAAGTTCCTGGAAAACCTTATTTATTGACCATAAAATGACTTTTAACCACCTATTTATTTCCTTAAAGACATCCACCTACCAAATATTATTTGCTGTTTCCTCCCCTCAATTTCTTTGCTTGGCACAATCAGTCTTATTCCCAACCTCTAATATTAGTGGTATCCAAGGGTAAGTCTGAAAATTTTCCAGATTTTCACTGTTTTCTCTGGGGAGAAGGAATGGAGAACGTTATGCACGATCTGTGAGTGTCCTTTAGCCTGTTGTATGAGTGGAAGTGCTTTATATGGGCTTGGACATGCAAGTACAGAACTCATCAGGGGCTCAGATGCCAGGACCCTGCACTGTACCTACAAGACTGTATTGCACCTCACCTCAGTGACAAGTTCTCACCTCTTTTATGCTAAAATATCTGCTTTTAAAGGGAAGAACAAGGCAGCCTCATTTGCTTCTTGCAAGCTGCCAATGTCCTACATGTGGGACCTCCCAGGTTTGGGCAGATGATGGGGAGAGGAGATGCCCCCCTATAAGGTCATGTAGAGTGTGAAGCCGAGGGAAATCTGCTTTACTTCAGCCTCTTCCACTTGGTTAATCTGAGCCACACGTTTCTACTGTTCGAGGGTTTGTGACAGTGAAATGTTGTGTGAGAGTTGGAAGCCCTCCAGGTATCTCTGATAAGGAAAAGCTGCAGTGATTGCTTCTCTAAGCTTCCCACCCCTAGGTGGGACCTGGGGACCCACCAGAGTTACAGCTTGGTTTGCATGAAGTAACAAGCTATTTTGCTGCATTCAAATCATGTGTACACCATATGCTGGGGATGAAGAGAAGGCAAGTCGTGGTGGGTTAAAGTATAGCCTTTTCACCTGCTTTCCTCCCTCCTACTGACCTTCCTCTAAACCAGGAGTCTTTTTCATTCTCCTACCCTTAAGCTGAGCTCTGTAGGGCATCATCTAAGAGAACATATTCGCTTTGTATGGTGAATTAATGAGTTCAAATGGTCACCTTAAACAGCAGAGATGTGTGGGAAAGAAAACCTGTGTCAATGTGAAACATGTGTGTTCCTGTCCAGAGGACGAGGTATCTGATTCATAAATCATTGGCAGGGAGGTAAGAAGAGATGGGTGGCTTTGGTAACAACTGTCAGACTTAAATGGTGCATTTTACTCTTGTTCATTTTAGGTCTCCCAAGAAGATCATATTTTTGACTTATATGTTTTCTCTCTGGTGCTGACCAGAATTTAAAGCATCCAGAAGGTCAATGTGTTCCCATTTGGTGTCATCTTGTGATGCTCAGTGATGCTCTGTGCACGCGGGCACTGTCAGGATCTGCAATGCACATGTTCAGGGGAATGAAGGCAGGCTGCAAAAGCTGTCCAAGACCTGTGTCTTGCCTGTCTCTTTCATCTGGTTGGTTACTTGAAGTGTGCTAATGCTTCAATGAGTAGGACATGAAGAAATTAAAAACCTACTTATCTATCCTGGAAACATTTCCAGCAAAGACATGTGAATATGTCTTAGGGGAGGACACAGAGAAGACATTGTCCTGCTTATATCAATTGCCCATTTGAAAAAGACTCAGACTGAACTTGCAGTAGCTCTAGATGTCTCATCATAGTGAAATCTGTAGCCCACGAAGAAGCTGCCTGCCTACCTAGGTGCAGACAGCCCTTGGGGATGGGGTTAACAGGGGTCTGAGGTCCAAAAATAGTTTTGTGACTGAACCTATATTCTACAGGATCTCCTCTTCCCTGGTGCGATTTCATGTTAGTTATCACAGCTATAGCAGGTGTGGCGGTTGAGGAGAGCCCCAAACCTGGAGTTCTGGTCTTGCCCATGGTACCATGCTAAGACAGGAAGAGCTGGTCTAGGTGAGAGAGAAATAGGTGGAAAGAAACCTGCCCATTTTGCCAGAAGACCACAATTCCCTCTGATATTTTAAAAATGTCTCCCTTTTTACCTTTGCACTATCTGCATTAGCAGTCTCTGAGCGTTGCATTCTGGGCTGAGGGAGAGGAAGACTATGCTGAAGCAGACTGCACCCTATCTTCTCCCACACCACAAAGATCAAGCAGGTCCTGCTGAGACTCTGCAGTTCCTGTTTACACCATACATGGTGTTCCCAGTTCCTTCACCACTTGTAGTTTCTGCGGCTCTCCCTCGATAACTAACTCCAACTGGCACAGATGAGACACCAGCAAGATGAATCCATGGAGCACAGCCAGCTCTTTTATTTTGCACTTAAGTTGCTGATGTCAAGCCTTTGAACAAGGCCTCAGGCCGGCGTTATAGTGTGGAGCAGATGAATACAAGGAAGGGGTTCTTGTCTTGTGGGGATGACAAGAGTCACAAGATCTCCAAGGGGATGCCAGACTGCAAGCGTTTGTTGTGGTCCAAGCCACTGCTTATTTCCTCCAGTGACGCAAACCCGTGTTGGCCCTTTCTGGTGGCTGAGTGCGTGCGGAGCCAGCCGTGGAGCTCCCTGGCGCTCCCACTCCTATGTGCGCACGTGTTTGCGCAAACCCAGAAAGGACAGCCTTGATTCAAAGGCGACTGGGTGGGGTTGTGTGGTCTGTGGGCTGCCAGAGGTCTGAACCAGGAGCTGTTGGGCTGGAAATTTCTGAATGAAGATCTGGAAGGAGCGTGGCATGTGTAGCACCTCACAGCACTGAGACTAGCAGAGGCTGGATTTAAACTTCTCAAGCTGCAAGCAAGAGCTTCCCAGCAAGGGCTAAACATTTGTCATAGACATCTCTAACAGATGTGGGAAAGAAATAACATACTCTTAACTAGCTTATGCTAATAATCATAACCTCAGAGATAAATAACCTCCTGCCAGTGTTTTCCAATGCAATTGTTTACAAACTGGTCAAAGCAGACCTTAGGCTTCATGATTTCTTTCAATCATTTAACAGCATTTACCCTTGACTAACCAGGGAGTTGTCTGCAAGTTAGCAGATGTGTTCAACTTCCAGTTGACTGGAAGCTGGCACAAGTGACGCCCATCTACAAGGGCTAGATCTGGGGAATTATGGACCTGTCAGGCTCATCTTGGCTCCAGGGAAGGTTATGTAGCAGGTCACCTTGAGTGTCATCATGTAGCATGTACAGGACAATCAGGTGATCAGGCTCAGTCAGCATGGGTTTATGAAAGGCAGGTCCTGCTTAGCTAACCTGATCTCCTCCTATGAACAGCTTAGTGGATGAAGGAAAGGCTGTGGATGTTGTTTACCTGAACTTTAGTAAAGCCTTTGACACAGTTTCCCACAGTATTGTGCCAGAGAAACTGGCTGCTCATGGCTTGAGTGGGTGTATGCTTTGCTGAATAAAAAACTGACTAGATGGCTGGACTGAAAGATTTGTGGTGAGTAGAGTTAAATCCATTAACTATCGGCCAGTCTCAAGTGATATTCCACAGGGCTTGATATTGGGACCAGTTCTGCCTAATATCTTTATCAATGAAATGGACAAGGGAATAGAGGGCACCCTCATTAAATTTGCTGATGACACCAAGTTGGGCAGGTATGTTGATCTGCTTGAAGGTAAGAAGGCTCTACAGAGGGATCTGGAGAGGTTGGATTAACAGATCAAGGCCAATGGTATGAAGTTCAACAAGGCCAAGTGCTGGGTTCTGCACTTGGGTCACAACAACCCCATGCAATGCTACTGGCTTGGGGAAGAGTGACTGGAAAGCTGCCTGGTGGAAAAGGTCCTGGGGTTGTTGGTCAACAACCAGTTGAATATGAGCTTGGGAACTTGGGTTATTTAGTCTGGAGGAAAGAAGGATCAGAGGAGATCTTATCTTTCTCTATAGCTACCTGAAAGGAGGCTGTAGTGAGGTGTCAGTCTCTTCTCCCAAGCAACCAGTGATAGGGCAAGAGAAAATGGTCTCAAGTTACACCACAGGATTTTTAAATTAGAAATCAGGAAAAATTTCTACACTTACAGGGTTAACCATTGGAACAGACTATCCAGGGCAGTGGTGGAGGCATCATCCCTGGAGGCATTTAAAAGACAAGTAGATGTGGTGGTTAGTGACATGATTTTATGGTGGACTTGGCAATATTAGGTTAGTACTTGGACTTGATGATCTTTTCCAACCTAAACGATTCTATGATTGCATGACATTAAATTTGCCTTCTGCTGTGCAAGGAGAAAGCTATTCATATTGGATGGTGTCTACAGCTTTAGGATGTATAAGCTGTCTGCTTGTTTGTTAAGAACAATGACTTAGTCCTCAATACCTCAGCAGCCTCTTCCCATTTAATAACAGCACTCCTTCTTTCTGGTTTTGCTGCAGCTTGCTGTATGTTTTTAGAGGTGTGGCCAGGGCACAACTATGTGTGAGAGTAATGGAGAAATGATCATTGTTGTTGACTTGCAACACCTTACTGAATGTTAACAGTTGAAAATGCACCTACATTGCATGTGCATAAGGATTTATCATTTCCAGAATATTCTGTAGAACTTACAATTTTTCAGATGACACTGATCTCTCCCTTCCTGTTCCTGACATTGTATGGATCCTTGAAGACATCACTCTCTTTATGTAAATAAAAGAATTTCCTACTGTGAAGGAATAACAACCCGTACAGGAAATCTTCCTGTTTTGGAATGAAAAAGTACATTTTCTGTGGAAATTGAAAGTTTAATGCATGTGAGTTCTTCCAAAGGAAGTTGATTTCTTTTCTTTTCTTTTTTTCTGTCTTTTGATGTAATAGACAGTTGCCCAGTGCTTTTCTGGTTTATGAGGAAGAATTCTAGATGCTACAGCAGTAATGAGATTTCCTTGGGTTTATTGTGCTTTACACAGGCAGGTGCACACAAACTGAAGTTCCAACTTGACATCCTCAGCAAGAGAGGTGACAACTTCCAAAGCCTGGGCCTAAGCTAAAATATTTGGCTGAGAAATTTGGCCCTGCCACCTGCAGCTCCCACAGGTCCCACAAGTGACCTTGTGCAGAAGGACTGCATGATGCTGAAGTGGACGTGGCTATGCCTCAAATAGCTTCTCCAACAGGAATCTTTGCTCTTATGTTTAGAAGAGAATGTTTCTACAGAGCCAAAGCACCAAGTACTTCAATTTGTCCTGATGTGAGTTGGAAAATATAAGTTGAATTACTGTAAACATTTTTCTTGTCTGACTGATGTACTTCTCTATCCTACACTTTAAAATATTGGGGGTTTATTTCTTTGTCTCAGATTTGATGCTCGAATTTTTTTTTGTCTGATTCCCAGAGAGCATAAGATAGATTCCCTGCTATTATAAATTAATTAAATTACAGATCAGACAGGAGTGTTACTACAGGTGGAGAAAGCTTTTCTCTGCCTCCTTAAGTTTGCCAGTCTTATTATCTGCCATGACAAATTTCCTACAATTGACCTACCAGCTTTCCAGCAGCTAAGGATATGGCCATTCTTCTTAGTGAAAATCAGCCAATCCTTTTTTAACATGGAATTAATGAAGCGATGAAAATTTACATCAGCAAAGGATTTATCACAGTATTTTACACACAGCCTTACTACTGAATTAAGGACATTGAATGGTTCCATAAATACCAAGCATTGTTGATAAGCCAAGACTTCAAGTCTTAATTCTGCCACTTCACATTTAAGCTGGGAGAGGGTAAGCATGAAAGACAGAGATTTTTTTCCCCTGTAGTTCAATGTATGCTTATATTGCTGCTTCAGTAAAGAGAAATGATTACTTGAGCAATAATTATGATCATGCTAATTGATGATTTAAGAAATCTAGGGTTTTTCAGGCAGAAGGTTTTCATTGTATGCAATGACAATATATTCTGGTATCCCTAAAGCTTTCCTCTTTTGTCTGTGCATCTGCTGTGGTGAAGGCAGTCATGGTTCAGCTCAAACCTCTTCCCTGACCAGTCTTCATTTGCCAGTATGGTTGTAAGGTTGCTAACCATGAATACTGAGTTTGGGCACAAGGCAGGACTGTTGGGCAATGCAATTATTCAGAATTGGTTCAAGGGCTTGTTTAAGAATGAATATACTTAGATTTTATCACATGTATTTCTGTGTCCCTGAGAAGTCTTCATTCAAGGTCCAGACATTTCTTGGTTACAGAATGATGCTGATATGATGCCCAAGCATGCTATAACAAAAAAGACCAAGTCTTTAATATTCAGAACTAAAGGATTTGAGCTTTTTCTTCTTGTTTTGAGTTAGTGGTTTAAAAGACAGAGGGACTGAGAACTGATGACCTCTGTCCTGCTGTGAAACTATTAATCTCTGCAACAGACACAAAAGCTACCTCTCCTTCAACAGGTAACTGGGAGGGATATGGGGTAAAACGGCTTATTGCAGACTCCTTCCCAAACCTCTATCCTGGCTCCTGAGTTTGTAGACTCATTTGCTGTTGGCAAATCACTATTCATCATTAGTTCACAGGAAAACAGGAGATGGGATCACTTTCATGCATTTATCTTAAGAACTACCTAGGAGCAATCAAAAATAAGATCTACATATCTATTCAAAAGGGCCACTGTTAACTTCCCTTGGAGACTCACTCCCAAGACTGGGCTTTTGTTATGTGCATGTGCAAATCCCCAAATGTAAAGAGTAGAAATGATTGATCTGGGACGAGAACAACTAGATCTCTAATAAAAGTGGGTGTTGACTACTGGCTTCAGCTCAAAGCCACATCCTTTCGGTGCTCCTCTGTTCTCTTAGCACCTAGATCTGACCTTGATCTGAATTTAGCATAACTGCCCCATACTAAGAATTGCCTTTCTGGGCCCCTGATGTCAGCACAAGATATTTCCATGGCACAGTAATAGCTACATACAGTTGTGTAATCTTTCCAAGCCAACAGAGTCATCCACCTTGTGTTGTTAACAACTGTTATATTATTAAAAACAATGAAGTGTGCTGCAGACAAACTCTAAATGGAACAATCCATCACATCTGTTGCTGGCCCCATGCAGACTGGCTGTTTAGTGTAAACAGGGCTCATATGAAGAGGAACTCAGGACTACTCATTGCAAGACATACTCTGAAATAATGGATTAAGGCCTGGGAAGGAGTCTTCATGGGCACATTGTCAAGACAAGCCTGCAGTGGATTTATTGAACTCACTCATGCTGTCGCAAAACAGTAATGCTCAGTGTCTATCTCTTCTGACTGGAACACAAGGAACAAGGGGTAGCTCATGAAGAACCATTCTGGGGTTTTGCAAGGGAGAGGTGTCAGCACAGACT
The DNA here is from genome assembly GCA_013401335.1 of Brachypteracias leptosomus. Lineage (NCBI taxonomy): Eukaryota > Metazoa > Chordata > Aves > Coraciiformes > Brachypteraciidae > Brachypteracias > Brachypteracias leptosomus. Next base: position 19,534 of record VYZX01013816.1, on the reverse strand, counting down.
TGACCCCTTGCAGGATGTGAAGAGAGACCTGCACTACCTGGTACTGCAGGGGAGTCCCTGCAGTGCCCAGGGAGGAGAGGTTGTGGCTACCAGAGCAAGGAGTTTGGCGTAACAGGCTTTGATGTGCTCTGAAGCTAGTTTCTTCCTTGGTCATGACTCAACCTTGTTTGGCTTGTTGGTCTCCTCAGTTCACCTGGGTGATGGTAATGCTCAGTGATGTGATGTAGTGGTTTGTGTTGGTGGGTGTCAGGCTCTGAGACAGGCATGATGAAGGGCACTGGAGTTAAGTCACACAACCAGCACTTGGAGTATGATGTGTCCTTTGAAACACACTTTGAGATGGCATCCACAGAAAACACCAGCTTGCCCTCTCTCCTTATTACTAAGAAACTAGGAACTCCTCTTTTGTAAAGGTGAGAAACTCCTGCTGGCATCTTAGAGACCAAAATGAACAAGAATGTGGATGAGTGCCTTCTTGACTGCCATCAAGACAGCCTAGGAGGGCCTAGCAAGAAATTCCCCTCCTCTCTTGTTTTTCATTGAAGGGAAGACGGACATGAGCAAGTGCCTGGATCTGGATCCCAGCTTAGGCCAAATCAAGACAATGGCTGAGCTCAGATCCAAACTGTTCTTACTGAGGTTTGGCTGCCAATGGTGGATATCTCCCAAGATCTGATGGCTGCACAAGCTTCTTGCAATTTTGGCTGGAAGCCTAGTAGAGATTGTTCAACTTCGTGCTGGTGAAACAGGCCCTTTTCTGAAATGAGAGTATAGAAAGTATTTTCTGGAAGCATAGACACAGATTTGGAGGAGTAAGGCAAGAAAATGCTGTAATTCGGGGACCAGTATGGCATGGTAACAAGTGATACAAATAGTCCGAGAAATGACTGGAAATGAAAATATTTGTTTCTAATAGAAAAAGCTGCTCGAGAAGATATTCCTAGAGGAACAATAAGGTCCTGGGCAGGTTTTCCCAGAGAATGCTGTGGCTCCTCTGCTGTTACCACCTTCTGTGTATTTTAAGCAAGAACCTTTGTAAAAGCCCTATCCCAGCTGTGGGCAGCTGTGGCAGCAGTGGGTGGTTACCGTGCTCCAGCATAGAGACAGTCATGTTGGGATAGGGTCTAAGCAATCAGGTAGGACCATGCACCATGCAGATGTGAGCTGTCCTCCAGCAAAGTCCCCAGCAGTAACATAAAAAGTGAGGTAGTATTTACAAAGGAGAGCATTTGCTGCATTTGCTGTCTGTCCTTTGCTCTGTGCAGGGGGAGAGGTCTGTGCATAAACTCAGATGTCCTCAGAGGTATCTTTCTTTTTTTTCCTTATCCTTACTTCATTTTCCTTTGGATTATTGGCCTTTGCCTTAATTCACTACTGTATGATGGTGCAGAGCTCTCACCTTATTTCAGGCCAGAAATAAAAGCTGTTGACACTTCTGTTGACATGGGGGATTTGGGACATTGGGATTGTGGCAGTTTGGGTTCATTTAATGCTGTAGATATCAGTAACATGTAAACTCCTCCCTCTCTAACATACACTGACCTGTTTGATGTTACACTTCTTCAGCATCACTTTGGGTTAGCTAAGGTTGCATGTACCTGACAGATACAGTTTCACCAGCTGTCTGCTTTGTTTCTCTGTTTAATCTTGTGCTAAATGCATTTCTCTGGCATCTTTGCAGATGATGCAGAGTTCTCCAAAATCTTCATATGGTGCTGAAAAGACTGTTCAGGAGGTTGGGATCTAAAGACCCTTTGAGTGAGCAAGGAATTTAATGTGAAGAGATTTTCTGGCTCTGTAACTAACCGCTTTTTTTTCTTTATTGCTAGGTTGGTACAGTCCTATGGTGTGATCAAGTTGTTGAAATGTGTCAGTCTAGAGCTGTGTTTGAATGCTGTAGGGTGTGCTGGGAATCTCAGGGCACAGAGATGTAGAGATGCAATTTCTTTTCACCCCTGATTTGTCTTGATGGCCAAATTAAATAGGCAATGCTCACCCAGAGGGGAAAGGAAGAGGAAAGGGGAAAAAAGAGGAAAGGAGAGGAGAAAGTAAAGGTGAAAAGAGAGAAGGAAAGAGGAAGGAAAACAGTTTTTAAAAGATGGGATGATTTTCACTGAGAACAGAAATTTCTCTGTCTTCTTATTTCTTCTTATGTTCTTCTGCTGAACATACAGGTAGCTTTGCTAATCTCATCCAGATACTTTTATAGTGTGTGCTATTAAAGTACATGTGTTTGAATAAAAAAGGGTTATCACTTATTATGTAAAAAATAGCCTTACATTAAGGTTAATTTTCTGTTTGCCATTCAGGCCTGTTCATATAAAGAGAGATGGGAGCATGTATCTCCCAGTACATCGGCAGGAGGCTCATCCCTCCATAGGTGCTGTTACTGCAGAGCTGAAGTCCAGCCTCCAATTTACTCCTGGGAAGTCATCTAAAGAGAATCCTGCCCTTTTATACCCAGATAGGGCAATATTTGCTGCCACCCTGGGAGACATGGAGACCTATGGGGAAAGTTCTTCCTATAGGAGTTAATGCTCGTTATTATATTTATATTGGTGTGATGCTATGGCAAGATGCTGCTGGGTACTGAGGGAAGTGAGGATAAAGTGGGAACGCACCCATTTGCAGCATTAAATAATTTGGAGTATTACAGGAGTTGCCTAGTCTTGACTGTGCAGGGTCTCATGCAAGTTCCCACTGCCTTAGTTTCTCCTAGTCCCTCAAATAATAGCAAGCATTCCACCTATGAATGCATGGGATTAGAGGTAAGTATTTAGTAGCATTAATTCATGGTCTTTGTAAGAGCTCCTTGCTTTCTCACCCCATCCCAGAGCAGTTAAACCTTTTCTCTGCCAAAATATAATAAATTGCAGGTCTAGCCCCTAACGATTCCTCGTCCGGGAAGCTAGAGATGCGGGCAATTTATCTCTCAACGATTAAACCTGCAGACAAAAAAGGGCGAATTGCCTGAACTAAATTACTGCCCATGCATTATTCAGCCAGCCGTGGGGAGCTGGGGGGAGGGGGGCAGCAACCTCTATGGCTCTTGGATGGTTCCCATGGGGTCTCCATTCTGTCGTCCCGTCCCCCCCCCCGGGGACTCCTGGGGCTGTAGATGGCAGCAAAGGCTGCGAGATGGGAAGGAGCAGTCGGTGCTGGTTTCAGCAGCTCCCTGGGGAAGGCAGCGAGTGTGTGGAGCTTTACAAAGCAGTGGGAAGAGGAAAGGTATTCACCCCACTGCTGGGGAGAGAAGACATGGGAGAGGATCTGTCCTCCAGACAGGAAAGAGGTGACCGAGGAGAGGAGAGTGCTCTGCATTTGGATGCGTTTAACCATGTGTTTGACTGAAAAGCCCACTGCCCTGTCCAGATGATCCAGATCCCATCTGTGCTTTGGATGCTGTTGGCCCCTCTGTTGTCCCACATACAAAGCTGGTGCTGCATGGAGGTCTGCGCCTCCTCCTGAGGCACATAGGAGCCTGTCTGCTGCTCAGTGACAAGAAGGGACAGGGGACAGATTATTAGCAAATAATCTCTCCTGCTGCACTGTTTTGGTGGTTGCTAAATGATATTTTTCCCCTGGCTTTGATTACAGTGCCCAACAGGATATACAAACCTTGAGTTTTTGGTTTTAAATGCAAGTTATGAGGTCTCCTCTGATCTACATCTGTGGTGCCTCAGCCTCTGTGGCTGTTTGACCCTTACAGGGTACAGAGAAATACACCCAGATAATGCTCTTCAGTACCCTCAGGTGTTGGCCTTTTATCCTGACCACGGTATCCCTGGCACTGCTGCTGGAGAGCAGAAGGAATTTACCCACTCAGCTGCTCCTTTCCTACCTCTTCCCTGAGCTCTCGGTTGTAATGCCCTAGAGAACTGTTCAGGGACCAGCAAGTGCGTTTGACAACATGAAAAATTGTACTTTTCTCTTGGATAATCCAATGAAAGATACACATTCAGTCTTTGGCAAAATCACCTTAAATCTTTTCCTTTAAGCTCCTTCTACCTTTATGTGGTGTAAGACAAGGGCAGGGGGTGTGCACAGTGGCTAAGGAGTGAGCCCTGCAGTGCTGTTCAATGAAATAACATTGCTTGGCAGGCTAAAAATCTGAGTGCAAGCCACCTTCAAACTGTGCCAACTGGCTATTTTGAGTCTGGGAAATAGGCAATACCTCTAGAGTGCTAAAAGTTCAGGAATCCTCTTTATGTTGATTGCACATGCATAATAGAGAAACCTTTGCTCCAGCAAGATGTAAGCAAGTATCGAAAAGTAGCAGCTTCCTGGCTGACGTTTCCACAGCATCTACTTCCCAGTCTCAAAGTATGGGAAAGGGTTTTGGCCAGTGATTGGGAAGAGTTTTTCATCCCAGAACAGTGAGGAGAACTGCCTGGCTGTGGGTGAATGTGCAATGACGGTGCTGGTCGTTGTCTCTGTGCCAGGAACGGGTGGCAATCACAAATGGCTGCTCCAGTACAATGTGTGGCCTCGTCCCCTGTGAGTCAGACCTGCCTCATACCCTAATGACTTCTTCCCCTTAGGCAACCCTTATGTGGCATATCATGTCGTTGGGGTTCATGTAGTTACAAAACTCAGCCTAGCTGACAATGAGCAAGAAGCACTTTGTGGGGTCTGTTGTTACAGCTCTTTTATAACAGCTTGCGGACTTGAATGACAGGGCCTGGTGTTGGTCTCTCTTACATCAATATCTGTCCAGATTTACAGGAATTGGTGGAACTGAGGGTCATGTGAGGGCTGGTGAAACTCGATGGATGCAATTGTAATGTGAGAACAAAAAGAGATGGTATTGCACACATCAGCTCTGGTCAGGGAATAATAGAGATTCCTGATTTGCAGGATGTGGGGCAATTGTTTAATTATCTCAGTGTTTACAGGGATTATTTTTCCTTTTTGTCACTTCTTTTAAAGCAACATGTTTAAAAACAAGGTTGCAGGAGATTGGATGAATCCATGGAGACTTCATCGCCCCTCCTGGGGTATGGACCTCTACCAACAGTGACCCCTAAGAGCCATTCCCAGAGGAGATCACCTTTCCCATCTCCATGGCTCAAAGGCGCAGTGGGATTTGTGTGTTTCTACTCAAAGGGCTTTTGAAGGAGACAGCAAGTATTAGGGGAGAGCTAACAAACGATCCCTTCTGCTCCTCCTTGCCCTTCCTGCAGCCCAGGGGCCACGTGGCTTTAATTAATCAGTCAGCTCCTACAGCGACACGGACACAAATGGCACCTGCAGTCATCCTCTCCCACGTAAGTGCCAGTGATAAATGGCACGGGGTGTGCTGGCCAGTGATTCCAGTTGGACGAGTGGAGATGGATGCTTGTGTCCCTCTCTGTGACAGAGGAGTTAATCATAATGAAGAGTGAACATGTAGGCCAAGTGGCTCCAGCCTGCTCTTCCAAGAGCCGTGTGCTGTGGGCTAGTTCACAGCGAGCCTTTGCCAGTGGTTTAGAAAGGCACAGAAGAGACCCTGTTCTCCCTCATGTGCCAGCAGCTGACACAGGTTAGAGGATATTTTAGGTACCTGTGTATGGGAGGCTGGTGGCTGCTGCTCATCCTTAGCCCTTCCCAGGTACAGTGTACTATGAGTTCTTTTCCCCCAGCACACATGCCCTGGCTGGTGCCACCAGGAGTCCAACTCTGCTCCAGCCTGTGGGAGGTGGAGATGCTGCTTCTGCCATGCCCATGTCTGCAAGGTAGGGCTTCAAGATGGATCTAGGTTCCCCAGAAGAAATGTGCACTAGTTGTATTGTCAGATCCTGCTCACCCAGAGGGTTTTTCATGGTCCATTTGGTACATCCTGTTGGAGGAGTCTGAGTTTTCCATTACCCTGAATAGGCCATTGTTCCTCAGCCTGCCAGCACTGTCTCACTGTAAAAACCCAAAGCCTTGTCCACCATACATATAACTTCTAGGACAGAAGATCCTATGAACAGTAGTGTAACCCACCACAGAGCATGATGTGAGGTGACGCAGCAAGGACTGTCTCCATGCCTGGAGTATCAGATAAATAGATAATACCATCATAGAGCTACATACTCCCCATTTCAAGCCAAGGAGATGTGCAGAAGGTCTATGTCAAGCATCTGTGTGGCTCTCAGTGCAAATCTTCCCTCAGTACCTGAGCTGAGCCATGGCTCTCAGTGGCAGTGGCTGGTAACAGTAAAAATGTTTTGAAAGAAACCAAGACAGAGGACGCTTATGCATGTACCCAACTCCTGTTTTGCAGAAGTGTTTCACAGGTATCAAAGATGCTCAGGTAATAGGGTATCTGGTGGTGGAAATGACACAGGGGTTGGAGGAAGAGTGTAATAGTGGGGCCAAGAGTGGGCTCCATTTGCCAAGGCTGATTTGTCCCATCTGTGGTGTAAGGGACTGGATGGGGAATGCAATGTCTGGAGCACAAAGCCTCACTTTCTGGTGCTCAGACTGGCTGCTCACAGGCTGCAAAATCTCTAGGGTCTCTCTCAGGCCTGGTCTACCAGGTGGAAAGATCATGAATGGCTTCCACTGAGGAATTCATTGGCGCCTTCTTCAGCGGCCAGGGAGAGAGCTTTTAGTGTCTGCAGTGTTTTGTTGACTCTGCTACATAACTGAAAAATTGATATTTGTATTGTTATTGATTTCTGCAGGATGATTTCAGCAACCCCTATTAAGGATCTCATTCTTGAAGTAATTCTGTAGTTATTAAGAGTAATCTTTATAAATGATGCTATGCTTCTGCATAATCTCATCCAATTAATCTTACTGTATCAGCTATGATTTTTTTTTTATGGGGGAATTTCTGCAGAGTTCCTTGTTGTTTTCCTAAAAGAAGACCCTGAAAAGCCTTCCAAGCACCAACCTTTTCCAGCCTGTGCTAGGCAGTGTGATTTAAGGCTGAAAATACATGTTTCTGTCTGAAGTTTTTGACAGTGCAATTTGAATGTGAAGAAGTGTCCAGTCTTTTCTCCTCTGACAGCTCATTGTACAGGTCTGTGTGTCAGTTCACCATATGAGGACATTACCCAGACTGGGGTCACCACGGTGACCTTTACTCATCACTCTGCCACTGAGCAGGACATGCAGGGGGCAGGAGATGCTGTCTGCATGCCAAATGAGCTCAGTGTCCTGATCTTCCCTTCTCTGCTTTGGGATCATTGATCACTGTCAGTGAGTGTTGGGTCTCCTCTGAAATAGCTTTTTTCTGTTGCTTGTTATCCTGGTCCCATCAAGGGCTGAAAACTTCTTTTGAGTTCTGTGATATTTGGATCTTTTTCTTTGAAAAAGAGAAAATAAAATACATGATTAACTCTGCTTCAACCCCCCTACATAATTAGAAATAGTATCAGTAAAAACACTGGAGTTGACTCAAGGACAATTTGCCTGCTCTAGGCACACAGGACAGGTTTGATTTACAATGTATGTGCTGTTAGAAAGCAGAGGACTGCATGGTCTGCAAGCAACATGTTAGTCCACATCCATGGGCCAGCTTGGTTCTCCTGCCTTCTTCTCAGACTCCAGCTTCTGGCTGCTGTCCAAGATGGGGCACAAGATCTTGCACGGGGTTAAATGTTCCACATTTCCATGTGAAACAGCCCTTTCTTTCCTGTTATTGCTTGAGGCTAGAAGTTGTTGGAACTCAAAGTGCTGCATGTGGGCTGCCCAGAGTTTTGCTGTTAACCTTCTTTGTACTGATGAGAGCTGAAGGAAATTTTGAGATATGTGAGGACATACGCTCCAGGGCATTCCAGTGCTTTGTTACAGTGACCCCAAATTGCTCAGGTTTCTGTTCTGTCTTGACTCCTGGTCCTCCTGAAGCACTGCTACTGGTCCATGCTGGTGTCCATAGGTGACTCCTGAGCAAGCTGACACAAGAGGTTAAAACCCCTTCCAGGCAGTGGTCAAATTTTCCTTGGAAAGTAGAAATGGAAAGTGAAGTGAGATGGTGGGGTTTGCTCACTTTTCAGTGGTCACACACATTTTCATCCTAGGATGCACCAGTCCTGTGGACCTACATTAGCACCATTGCTTGTTTTTTCAGCAAAGACACCTTCATGTGACTTGACTGTGAAAACTGAATGCCTCCTTCAACCACTGCAGTGTGTCTAGGGTCAGGAATTAAATGACCACTGATGCAGTTTTGTTGCATCAATTTTGTGGGTAATGAACACTCTTTATAAGCTACATGGGGCAAAAGTTAAAATATGTTTAATCCTTAAGTAGCTGGGCTTTCTTCATTTTCTAAAGAGAGCTCAAAACATTTAGGATTAATGTAGCACATGAGTGTAACTAGACTTTCCCAGGGTATTCCCTGTACCTTCAGTTCCCACAAAGCACATTCTTGTCTTTTTACTTTGGACCACTTCAAAAGTGTAAGCCCACTGTAAAGACCCTTTACAAATCAACCCTTATGTCCGTGGAAAGATAATTTAGTGCCATGGCACATTAACATTTTGTTCAGGTGCTGCCACCAGAACCTGCTTAATGGGCTGATGGAAAATTCTCCCCAGGAGAAGACAAAAGTTTGGAGAATTGAAATAACTTGATCAGATTCTTCTCTTGGTCAATATGGCCATGAGACACAGTGAGAGGAGAGGCACTGCCACAATTTTCTTTCACCCAGATCTTCCTGACCATTCAGGTGTCTCCTCTCCCTCAGGCTTCTTCTCATTCCTTCCAAGGATATGACGAATTCTTTGGAGATCAGAAGAAATCATGAACTGACACAGTGCTGCCTTTGCTATCCCCTCCTGAGCTGTGCATGACATGGGAACGAAATGTGGGTGTAGAAACATTACTGATTTAAATTGGGAAAACTTGGATTTCACTTTGTTCTGCAAATCCTTGTGGCTATGTCAAGTCCCAAGCAACAAACTATTCTGTGCTCGTCTTTTTGTATTCCTTTTTTGTAATTTAATTTATTTATTTATTCCTCCATTTTAAGTTCCCTGTTTGAGACACTTAGGCTTCATTTCCCTGAAAGTGTTCAAGGCTGGGTTGGACAGGGCTTTGAGCAGCCTACTCCAGTGGAGGATGTCCCTGTCCATGGCAGGGGGGTAGGACTAAATGACCTTTAAAGGTCTTTTCGAACCCAAACCATTCTATGATTTTCAGTGGATCTAAGCACCCACAGGTTCTGTTTTACTGCTAAGCCATGTACTTTTATCCAACCCCCACCCTTGCAAAACGTTCTCCCCAACTTTGAACTTTGGTAAAATTGTGATTTGTCGCTGCTTATAGAAAACATATTATAAATATACAGCTGCTCTCTTGCTTTCTCCCTAGTATTTTCACTTTGTTGTGTTTCCCAGACACAGACATTTTAAAATCCCTTGTCACGTTACTATCAGACACAGGGGGAAGTGCAGACTGCTGCGTTAAATCACATAGCGTCAATGAGCCCAAGCAATACCCAGTGGTGCATGGATGTGCCAATTAAGAATGCATCCTACTTGCACAGTCTGGATGTTTTTCTCCTTCAGAGGGGTCTGATTGTTTACTTGCAATTATTTAGTAAGTCTAATGAGGCTGAAAAGAGGTCAGATCACCTGTAAATGTCTTAGAAGTGTGGAAGCAGATGTGAATCTATGTCTGTAAAATTTAATGTTCCAAAGTAAAGCAAAACAATTTCCCTGGAGTCCTGACTCTGCAGACTGAATATAAAAATAGTTCTCTCCTAGTCTGCATAACCTTTGGGACTCTGGAAAGAAACTGCCTGCCAGAATCAAAGACTTGTTGTGTTCAGTCTGTCACTTGGCAAACCCAATGCTGTCATTTCAGAATAAATACCAATATGCTGATATTTCTGTTCAGCATGCCCTGGCTGTAGAATTGCTGCTGGAAAAAACCCCACAGGGCTAATGCTATTTTACTTTGGCTACAGGTGGTTTCTTGCTGGCATTAGTGCAAAGCTTCCATTGATTTTCTAGAAGAAGGATGAAGACTCTTGCATGTGTTTATCAATCACAGTTAATTGTATTTTATGTGAGATTGAGGTTACAAGGATTGTGGCTTCCTATGGTCTGTTGCTGTCCTAGAGAGATGGCATATAGGAATCTTAACCCTTCTTTGAATCAGGCCTTCTTTTACCCCGAGAAAGTTCTGGTGACCTGAGCTGGTGAATAAACATACTTAAGTTGAGTTTGCCCCTTTAAAGATTTAAGAAGACTTGCTTTTTAATATTGTCTCTTGTTATTACATTATTACTAATTATTTATAGCATTATTATTCCTTTGTGAGTTTGTTTTAGGCACGGAACAAACATGTAGGTTATTGACTGTCCTTGTTTCAAAAAGTTGAGCTCCTAAGCAGAAAAGTGAATGAGAAGACAATATTAGAAACTCTAGTTTACAAAGAGAGGTCTAAGCATAAGCTTAGCAAGACCTCAGATTGGCGTATATGAAGCATGCGTATAGTGCCAGATTCAGGAGGTGCCAGAGGTTGTTTTTTTCTCTAAACATTTCTGAAAAGATTTTACACTAACTTTCCATGAAATCAATAAACTCCAGCTATGGAGTATTTGAAGATCTACTGGGTAACTCAATTTTTTAAAATATCTTTGGATTTTGGCCTAAAGTAGCTTTCTTAATATCATGTTGGGTATTTATGGTGGGACTGGCACAGGAATCCAAATTCCTGCAGTGTCATTTCAGCACCTTAAAACTTCTCATTCTCCCCTTACTTTACACAGACATGAAATAGGAACACTTGTACCCAGCCAGTGTCCTTCTTGGAACTTTGTAGAACTATGTTGCACAATGTTTGCAGCGTGCCTGGAAGATTTCTAGTTGAAAAAGCGTGATATTGGAGCTAACACCTTTTTCTGTCTTCCTCTTTCTCTTTTTTTTTAGAGGGTTATAAATCTACTTGCCAATGTTACATCCTTCTGTGGCTTGGTCGTTGGTCAGTTCCACATCAATGTGTTCATTATATAATGTACTGATGTGGAAATTACCGGAAATTATTGCTTCCTATTACATAACTGTTGCTGCGTATCTGATGTGTTTTCTGATGCTCAGGGGAACAGAAAGAGCAGTGGTGGCTTTAAGTGCTGTTACACTTTTTGCAGATCCTTGACTGTGGATCATCATTAGCTTTTAACAGTTGCACAACATGATTTTCTTGGGATGTCCCAGGTTTTTCTTGAAATATCTTTATGTTGGCAAGTTCATTTGCTGTCCCTACAAAATCAAAGCTGGTATTTGTATTTTTGCACAGGTACAGTGAACGTTGTGGAGAGGTAGATCCCTGTGTTATACAGGGATCTCAGGCAATGTAATTAAGCAGCTTAAATCAAGTGTACATAGGGCTCAAACATGCAGTGGAGACATGGCAATTAAATCCACTGAAGCGTAGGAGCTGGGCTGCTGTAGCTTTCCATAACCCTCAGAGTACATCCTCTTGACCTAATAATGAGGTCAAGTCCCTTATCTTAAACTTTGACAAAGAGCATTAAAGTTACATTATATTTCCACATATCTGGAGATAAGCAATCATATGGACAGTCTCCACAATTCAGCTGATCACTGATAACTAATGAAGCCACTGTTTCTCAGCTGTGCACACCAAGCCCTTGGTGATGTTAGCTCCTGATAGGGCTACTGACTTCTGTGAAGTGGTTTAACGTCAAGGGTTTTTTAACATCATAGTAGTAGCCTATATTTTCTCTTTTAATGTGCTACAGAACAATTATACCGTAGCATCAGACTAAGCTGTGCCAGTGGAAAGTGTGATAGTTTCATATTTCAGCAAACTGAAATCAGAGTTGTGTGGATAGATTTGAGCCAACTTTGAAGTTGTCAACCTGTATAAGTAATGAACCCAGCCAGAGTTTATGGAATAAAGTCTTATGGCACAGCTCATAGCACAACATCCAGTAAACGCTTCATCAATCAAACATGCCATACGACTGGTGCATACAATTTTGCGAAGAGGGTCAAAGCTGATTTAAAGTTTTCAGAAGCAAATAGTATACTACATCTGAACAAATATAACATGTACATGTCCAATAACACGTAAGAAAAATAATTTTTCTGATTAGTAACTGGTGAGTGCTCTTGGGATGTGTTGAATGTTAATGAATGAGGTAGTCAAAATGAAAGATCCTCTCTAATAAGTGTTTTACAAACTATATAGAGAGGATGAAGGCTATATGCCCTAAATAACTTAAAGAGTATACGTAAGGTAAGATACCAGTGTTATCTTCTGTCATGGGTTTGTGGCCTATTGCCTTTTCCAGTCCTGACTGCCAACTGAAAAGATGCAGCTGGACCTCTACCGCCAGTGTTTTTCAGTTCATCAAGTTTGTGCATCAAATCCAACATATNTTTTACAGGCATTAGAGGTCTGAGTAAGAGAGTGAGTTGTAGTCAGGGAGAGTTAACATGCCAGTAATGTGCTAGGTCAGGCGATTATTGTACCAGTAGTCATCTACTAGAGATTGTGATGAAGGAGCTGGGATCACATCAGTGCCTTGCTAGTGATTTCTGCAATGTCTTTGGGCATGTTTTCTGATTTCTTTTCAGTTTCTCATGCAGAAAATTATGCTGCTTGCTTTCTCTCCGTATTTGTCATGTCTGTTTAGAAAGGCTTTTTGACAGGTAGTGTCTTTCACAATGCTTGTGT